>JBCEWC010019559.1:0-11359 GCA_038996855.1 Solanum aculeatissimum
GAAGCTACATTCCCAAAAGTTGAAAACATCTAAATGTTGGGATGCGCTATCAATCAAACTACTCCTCCACCAAAAGCTCATGCTTTGTAAATATCTATTATTTGTTTGTTTGTTTGTTTCTTAGAAGGTAACATTTGTGTATATTGCCAAATCAGTACATGGGTTGCACTGAAACCATAATTACAACAAAATCAAGATTGAAAAACTGACTCACAATCCTAACAAGATCGTAGGATGTTTATAATTGAGTCAGTATCCTAAGTATGTATATTTGTTTGCTCCAAAAACAAAAAAGTCTAATGCAATTTACTTTGATCATCTGTAAATCACAGTTTTCGCTCACAAAACATCTTGAATTCTCTTCCTTCCATATTGTCCACCAGATGCAAGCTAGGACAGTGCTCCATTTGACTCTGTCTGCAGCTCCTAATCCTGCTTCCTCCCAACTATATAACAAGTTGAATCATTTTGTTAGGCATGACCCAACTAATGCCCCTACGACTAACAAAAATCCTCCACAGCTATGTAGTTATCCTGCATTGTAGAAATAGATGACTAACTGTCTTAACCTCTTCACCACAAAGGTAACATCTGGAACATAAAGAGAATTTCCTCTTCTTGGAGTTCTCTTTTGTCAAAACAACCTCTCTTGCCAATAACCAAGTAAAACAAACAACTTTGAAGAGAATTTTGGTCTTTCATATATGCTTCCATGGCCAATGTTGTGTCTGTTGGTTTCCTTGGTTCAAAAACTTGTAAGCAGAGTTCACAAGTAGGATATTGAAAGAGGAAGAAAGTAGTAGTCATGAAGAAGGCATATATGGAACTGTTGAAAATTCATCAAATGAATTTTTGAGTAGTTTTGGATTAATGGAGGGATTTATTCAAGACTTAGGTGATTAATATCCTCTATTTCCTAATTTCAAGCCTACTCAAATTAATATGTTTGGTGAGATGCCCCTTTGCTAAATATAAATTTATTTTCTTGACAAAAAAGGAATTCAAACTTCCTTTGATATAATTTTAACTTATCAATAGTGTGTGGGGAATTGCGTGACCAAAATCGATGACTTCTTGATTATACTTTTTTTTTTCTTGGTTGGATTTGGAGTGATGAGGAAGAGGGTGATGCTGATTGACTTTAATTTGTTTTTCTCCATTTGTAAAGAGAAGATTCATACATGTGAATACAATATTTTCTTTAATTAATTCTTGTAATTAATTGTTAACATATTTGTGATTTATTATTTGATATATTTTTTCCATTACACGACTCCTTTCTTATTTTTTTATCGTATAAAGTAGTGAATATCAACACTAAGGGACAATTGATCAAGTGATTGGCTAGTATCGGAAAAGTCAGTCCAAGAACCCTAATTTTCTAGTACCGTCGTAATTGTAATTGATCGTGATTTGGTAGCCGTTGCCGCCATGAGTGGTGGCCAACCTCCTCCAGAGGTTGGGCAATCTGGGGGCAACCCCTCTCCAAAAGTTTCTTATGCAAATTTCTTCAATCCAACATCAGAAACTAAGAAGCTTGTGCCATTGAAATCAATTTCGTACCTCCATGGAGAGCTTGTGGTTGTGTAGAAACAAGGGGAGATCGACTAAATGATTATCAATGAAAGACTGGAGTTTGCAGTAATTGGTAAATTCTCTCATGGTTAGCATGACATTCAGGATTTGAGAAAGCTTTTACCAAAGCAATGTTAGTTGAAAGGGGAATACAAAATTGGTCTTTTGAGCAACAAACATATTCTTATTAGGGCTAGCCTACTAGAGGATTATGTGCATCTTTTATCAAAATCGATATTTTACATATCTCAGAAAAATTGAACCTATCCAATGAGAATATTGAAATGGAATTTATTGTTTAATGCAGAGGAGAAAACTTCAACTGCAATAGCATGAATTTCATTCCCTTCTCTTCCACCTATTTTTTTTAGGAAAGAAGCAGTTTTTTTGCTTGCTGCTGCTGTGGAAAAGCCTTTGCAAATGGATATGGCGATCAAGAACCAAGCAAGACCAAGTTGTGCAAAGGTAAAGGTAGATGTGGATCTTTCGAGGGAACATATTAAAATCAAAATTAGGAAAACAGATGGGAAAGTGATTGAGAAATGAGTCAATATGATTACGTACTCAAATATTGCAAGGCGTGCATAATTCAAGGTCACGATGAACAACAATGCTTTGTGGAGCATCCTGAATTGTTCCATCAAAAAGACAATTTTGGAACAATGAAGGAAAGCAAACCAGGGATAGTCACTGATGGGGATGGTGGACAGGTGGAGAAAGAAAGTAAGGGTGATAAATTCACTGAAGTGAAGCATAAAAATAGGGGGAAGAAAAAGCAGATACGGACAAAGGTAAATGTACTCACAAACAATTAATTTGGTGCACTTGTAAGTGAGGATGATGATTCCAAAAGAAATGAAATAACGAATGAGGATGGACAATAATGTAACAAAGGCATGACAACAAGGGAGTGGGTTAACAAGGAATTTGGAGACCAAAATAAAAAAGGAGACAATACAGAACATCATGGTGATACATATGCAAAACTGAAGGGCTCGACTATGGGTACTCCGAAAAGAATTGAAGAGGAGAATGGTGGTCATTGTGATAAAATTAAAGATAGATCTGACACTGTTAATAAAAAGGCACAGAGAAGCTTAAGTGAAGTAAGTCGTGTTGGTGATGGTTATACTAATAATGATCATGTGGCAAATACGATTATTGTGTCATACACAGCCTGATTGGAGGTGGACTCAAATGATCAAGAAGTAAATATGGATGATCATGAGGTAACTGATGAATCAATAGATTTTAATATTCATCTTATTAGTAAGGCGAGTGATTTATCACCTTGGCATACTAATATCCTAAAGGCAAAAAAAGGCAGGCCCATGTTACCTTTACAAGTTCGAACAAGGAGTAATAAGAGAGGGGGACATCTTCTTATTTTCAATGATTGAAAAAGCATTATTTTGGAACATTAGATTTGTTAACACCCAGGAGTCTTTTGGGAGATTAATAGATCTAAATAGAAGATACAAGTACTGAATCATAGCTCTCATGGAACCTTTCCAGGCACCAGGAGAGTTAGATCAATACAAACGACAACGAGATTTGAGAATGTTCTTGTAAATTTCTCAGGGAAAATATGGATTTTTTGGAAGGGCGATTGGGAAGGATCTATTATAATAGATTCCTATCATCATCTCACTATGAAGTTTGTTAAGCATAACCAATCTTGTATTATTTCCTCAAGGTATGCTAGATGTACCAGTATGAAAAGGTTGGATTTATGGGAAGAATTGGACGGCATTGCCAGTAATGAAATCCCATGGATTTTAGGTGGAGATTTCAACGTTATATTAAATGAAGAAGAGAAAATGGATGGTTTAGATTTCTCTCAAAATGAAGCTATGGATTTTGCACAATTCATAAGGAATTGCAGTTTGGTTGAGTTAAGGCTCTCTGGTAGTAATTACATGTGGTGGAACGGTAGAATTAATGAGACGTGTATCATGAAAAGACTGGACAAAGTTCTGGTTAATTCAATTTTTTCTTATGTATTCCCTGGTTCTGAGATTGAACATTTTATAAGACAGAGTCGGATCATGCACTTTTGCATTTGGTTTGCAACTCACAGGTAGAAGTGATTGTTAAGCCTTTCAGATTCCTCAGTTTTTGGGTAAAACATCACATATTAAAACAAATTGTTAGAGACAACTGGAATGTGGATTTTAAGGGGAGCCCTTTCATGAAATTTAATGTCAAGTTAAAGAAACTTAAAAGGTCCCTGGCGATATGGAGCAGAAAGGTCTTTGGCAATATTTTTCAAAAGATTGCCACTTATGAGGACATTGTCAAAATAAAGGAGACCCAATTTGAATTGGATCCATCTGACATTAATAGGGTTAATTTGAGTAGGGTGGAAGCAGAATTGAAGAAGTTTCGTAGGTTGGAGGAGGATTTTTGAAAGCAGAAGGTGGGGATAACGAAAAAAGTTTCATTTATATGAGATTATGGATAAGCATGGAAATATTGTGAGTACTCCTAAACAGATGGGGAAGGCAGCAGTGGATTATTATAGGGAATAATTCAAGGAGGATTCTAATAGTCAAAATTTCTCAATATTGGAGCATATTCCAAAATTAATTGAGGAGCAGAAAAATGAACAAATGGTTAGGTTGTCTAGTTGTGATGAGGTTAAAAAAGTTGTTTTTGACTTAAATGGTGATAGCGCAGGTGGGCCAGATGGGTTTTCTAGATTATTTTTTCAATAATGCTGGGATATCATAGGCGAAGTCTTAACTATGGTGGTGAGGGCATTTTTCTGTGGCTAGAGACTGCCAAAATTCATCACACATGCCAATATTGTGTTGCTACCTAAAAAATAAGAGATAAATTTTTTTCTGGATTTACGGTCCATTAGCTTAAGTTGCTTTATTAATAAGGTCATTTCTAGAACACTTCATGAAAGATTAGTTGGAGTTTTACCAAAGATCATCTTGCAAAACCAGTTAGCTTTTGTTAAAGGAAGAAGTATCAAATGTTGTGGTGAAGTCGGATATGGCTAAAGGTTATGATAGGATTTCCTGGATATTTCTAACAAAAGTATTGAGAATGTTTAGTTTTTGTGAAACTATCATTGACATGGTATGGAGGTTGTTTTTCAAAAATTTCTATTCTATCCTAATCAATGGTAAGTCTCACGGTTTTTTCTCATCCACAAGAGGGCTTAAACAGGGGTCCTTTTTCTCCTACTCTCTTCATAATAGTTATTAAAGTTCTCTCAAGGGGTTTAAACTCACTTTTTGATGATGATGAATTCAAAGACTTTGATTTGCCAAAGTGGAGTCCTAATATAAACCACTTGGCATACGTAAATGACACAATATTATTTTATTCTGGTGATAGATATTTAGTCAAACAAATGATGAATGTGTTGGAGAGATATGAAGATACTTCTGGCCAACTAATTAACAAGTCAAAGAACTTCTTTTATCTACATGATAAAACTCCCTTGATTGTTATTAGTAGGCTAAGGAGACTGACTAGAATAAGACAAGGATCTTTTTCTTTTATTTATCTGGGCTATCCTAGTTTCTATGGTAGAAAGAGAAGGAGTTATTTTGAAGATATTGTCAGGAAGGTGGCTAGAAGAGTGCAATCTTGGTACAATAGATTGTTATCTTTTGGAGGTAAGATGGTACTGATCAACCATGTTTTACAATCACTTCCCATTTAATTTCTATCAGCAATGAACCCTCCTAAGGGTATCATTGACATAATTCACCAAGTTTTTGCCAAGTTTTTTTGGGGAAAAACAGGTGGTGTGAAAGGGAGGCATTGGGTGAGGTGGGATGAGCTTTTTTATCCAAAGGAAGAAGGGGGCTAGGCTTCAAATTACTGTTTTATATTAACCATGCTTTATTTGCTAAATTATGGTGAATTTTTAGAACATTAACTACCTCCTTGTGGAGCAAATACATGGGTATTAAATATTGTAAAAAGCTACACCCTACAATTATGGGGAGCAATGGAACCTCAGAGGTTTGGAGGAAGATGCTAATGATTAAGGAAGAGGTAGAACATCCAATTAGGCGGCATATCAGAGTTGCCAACTCCAGATTTTGGTCTGACAACTGGACAAGACAGGGTGTTTTGTATTATGTTGATGGGGACAAGGCTCTGGATGAAGAAGTAAAAGTGAAGGAATATATTTCTGATGGTCAATGGAATGTGCCTAAGATAAGGGAGAGTCTTTCAGATGAAATGTCCCAGCATATTTGTGAGACATTTATGTCTGCCACAAGTTATATAAATGATAAGGTCTTCAGAATAGGGAGCAATTTAGGGGAGTTTTCAGTAAAATCTGCTTTTCAGTTGATGAGACACAGGAACAATGAGTTGGAATGGGCTAAACAGGTGTGAGTTAAAGGTGTGTCTTCTAAAATTTCTTTCTTGATGTAGAGATTTTTTAGAATATGCATTCCCACTGATGATAATGTGCAAAGGATGAGGATACAGCTGGTATCAAAATGTTATTGCTATGCGAATGAAAATAAGAAAACAATGTCTCATTTATTGCTAACAACTCTCACAGCTCAACAACTATGGAAGAATTTTCTAATTGTGCAGGGATCATCATTCAAGGAGAACAACTATACCATATAATGATGAAATGGTGGATGTCAGATTGTAGGTCAAAATGAAAGATAATAATGAAGGTTGTTTCAGGAGTTATTATTTGGGGGATGTGAAAAAGGGGAAACTGAATCATAAATAAAAAAGTTATATGCTTCAATCAATTATATGGCAATTGTATGAAAACATTGTAACAATTGATAAGGATTACTTTCCCAGGTCTGAAAGTGTCCCTTTCAGGTGGGAGAAAATTATGGATATAATGTAAGGATGGAGAATCTTAATGTGTTATCACATTGTTAAGTGGAATCCACCAATTAAAAGGTGGGTAAAATGCAACACAGATGGTGCCTCCAAAGGCAACCCTGGTTGGAGCTCGAATGGGTTTTATTTAAATGATGATAAAGGAGACCTTATTTTTGTTGAGGCCAAGGGCATTGGGAAAAGTACGAATATGATAGTTGAAGCTATCACCATTAGACAAGCTTTGAAATACTATTATCAGAAGGGTATCGATCAGATTTGCAAAATGCAATTTTTTGCAATGCAAACCTCGGGCCATAATGCAAAATATTGAATTATCGGGCCAATGCAATGTAGAGTAATATTTTGTCTTACTAGAATGTTTAAGCTATATTAGAATGCACACTTGTTTGCTCTGCATTCAAAGAAAAATTATTAATTTATAAGAGGGGAAAGGTTGATTTATCCTTTGTCGTGATCAGTATGCTTCATTTGTAGTTGATGTTTAGACCTTTATCGGGCATTTGCCTTGGGCAGGATGGTATAAAATTTAAAATTTTAAAAGTAGTATATGCGTGTATATATATATATATATATTGAAAAGTTTAGGAAACAAAACAGTTGAAAACTCATAAATGATGTTGAATCTTTTATGGTGGCATATTTTGAGACAAGCCCAACGTCCGATTGAGGAGGCGTCTTCAAATTACCCAAATGTTTTTCTTTCAATGTAGAATGACGACTGTCTTCTGTGGTTTCTGTGTTGAATTTTTGAGTCTGTCTCAAAAGTTTTGCCCCAGTTATATGTTCTGATAGAATATGCTTTTGAAAGAATTTTTTGAGATCCTCTCAAAAATTTCTACCCCAGTTTAGGATTGAAGGAGGAATAAAGATTTTTATTATGGTAAGACCGAACTCCATAGGAGCGCTTACGTATCTCTCTTAAACGGAAATCAGGTCTGACGTAGTTCCAAATACAAAGAGCATAAGACAAAAGATAAATATAATATCTATTCACAACATCTGAATTGATAGGCCTGGGCTAGATTTCGCCATCCATTTCTGCGAGCATAACTGCTCCTCCAATCAAGACGCGATGGACTATGTACGGACCTTGCCAGTTTGGTGCAAACTTGTCTTTGGCCTCATCTTGATTTGGGAAGATTTGCTTCAAGACTAATTATTCGGGTGAGAAGTACCTCGGTCTAACCTTCTTGTTGAATGCTCGGGTCATTCTATTCTGATAGAGTTGTCCATGACATACATCATTGATCCCTCTTCTATCACTCAACGCCAATTGTTCAAACCTTCTTTGTACCCATTTAGTGTCACTTAATTCCGCTTCTTGAATAATTCTCAAAGATGGTATCTCAACCTCAACAAGAATCAAAGCTTCGTTACCATAAACCAGAAAGTAAGGTGTTGCTCCAGTAGAGGTTTGAATGGTAGTATGATATCCCAATAGTGCAAATGTAAGCTTTTCATGCCACTGCCTATAATTATCGATCATTTTTCGTAGTATCCTTTTGATGTTCTTATTTGCTGTTGAGGTATGTATACAGTGGAATTTTGATGGTTGATCTTGAATCAATCTCAAGCTTCCCTCATCAGATCACTATTAAGATTAGCGTCATTATCAGTAATGATAGTCTCAGGTACTCCAAATCGTCATATGATGTTGTTCTTGACAAAATCATCGACGACCTTCTTGGTGACGGACTTCTAAGATGTCGCCTCAACCCACTGGGTGAAGTAGTCAATGATGACAAGAATAAACTTGTGTTCGTTTGATGTTACAGGCTCGATGAGATCAATGACATCCATGCCCCAAGTTGCGAAAGGCCATGGTGAGTTAGTGATGTGGAGCTCGTTGGGGGGAACTCGTATCATGTCGGCATGAGTCTGACATTGGTGACACTTCTAAACATATCGAATGCAGTCTGTCTCCATGGTCAACCAAAAATAACTCGATCTGAGGATCTTTTTTGCAATGATGAAATCATTCATATGAGGACCACATGTTCTCACATGGATCTCCTCTACCAGTCTGGACACTTCCTTAGCTTCAACACACCTCAGCAAACCAAAGTCGGGAGTCCTCCTATATAGAATTTTTCCATTTAAGAAAACTTGATTTGCCAACCTCCTCATTGTGCGTTTTTGGATTTTTATTGCCTCCTCTGGGTAACTACCACTTTTTAAGTATCCATGGATATCATCGTACCATGGCTTATCGTTTGGTTCTTCTTCAGCATGAAAGCAATATGCAGGCTGCTCATATATATGAATACCATTGAGATCAATGTAATTCTGACTAAGGTGTTAAATCATAGAAGATAAAGTAGCTAAGGTATCTGTAAACTCATTTTGGATTCGTGAAATGTGCTTGAATTCCAATTTAATAAACCTTTTGCAGAGCTTTTGCAACACAATCCAAATATGGTAGAAGCTTCCGATTTCTCGCCGTCCATTCGCCTTGTACTTGGTGAATCAATAGATCTGAATCTCCAATCACCAAGATTTCTTGGACGCCCAAATCAATTGATAATTGGAGGCCCAAGATGCAAGCTTCATACTCAGCCATGTTATTAGAGCAATGAAATCTAAGCTTGGTTGATGTTGGGTAATGTTGACCTATTGGTGAGACCAAAACAACCTCGATGCCTGATCCGTTTAGATTCTTGGCTCCATCAAAGAACATCCTCCAACTATGGTATTCTTCAAAGATATCTTATCCTACGAAGGTTATTTATTCATCGTGGAAATAAGTCTTCAGAGGCTTGTATTCTTCGTCTATAGGATTTTCTGCCAGATAGTCGGCTAGTGTTTGTGTTTTCACGACTTTTTGTGTGACATAGACTATGTCGAGTTCGCTCAACAATATCTGTCATTTAGCCAATTTACCTGTTGGCATAGGCTTTTGAAAAATATACTTCAAAGGATTCATCCTTGAGATCAAGTAAGTCGTATGCGCTAAAAGATAATGTCATAACTTCTGAGCCACCCAAGTTAAAGCACAACAAGTGCTCTCAAGCAAAGAGTATCGGGCCTCGTATGACATGAACTTCTTACTCGTATAGTAGATTGTCTGCTCTTTCCTTCTCGTTTCATCGTGTTGACCTAAGACCCATCCGAAAGCATTGTCCATGACCAATAGGTATAGAAGTAGTAGATGGCCAGGCTCAGGAGGAACCAGCACTGGAGGATTGGACAAATAGTTCTTGATCTTGTCAAACGCTTCTTGGCATTCTGGAGTCCAGTTGATAGCAGCGTCCTTCTTCAGCAACTTGAGGATCGGCTTACATATGATGGTGGATTATGCTATGAAACGGCTAATGTAGTTGAGTCTGCCCAGCAAACTCATTACTTCGTTCTTACTTTTTGGAGGGGAGAGATCACGAATGGCCTTGATTTTTGTTGGATACAGCTCTATACCTCGACGACTGATAATAAAACTCAACAACTTTCCAGCAGGAACCCCAAAAGCACACTTTGCGGGATTCATCTTCAAATTGTACCTTCGTAGCCTATCAAAGAATTTTTGTAGATCAATCAAATGGTCACACCCGTTCCTTGATTTGATGATAACATCGTCCACATAGACCTCAATTTCTTTATGGTTCATGTCATGGAATAAAGTAGTCATTGCTCTCATGTAGGTAACCCCAATTTTCTTCAATCTGAATGGCATCACCTTGTAATTGTAAACACGCCAAGGTGTAATGAAGGCAGTTTTCTCAACATCGTCCTCGTGCATCTTAATTTGATGATATCCAGCAAAGCAATCCACAAATGACTGTGTTTCATGTTTAGCACAATTATCTATCAGAATATGTATGTTCGGGAGTGAAATTATCTTTAGGGATATCCTTGTTGAGGTCCCAATAATCCAGGCACAATGTTGACGAGCCAAGTCAGATACTTGGTCACTTGAAGGATTCCATCCTCCAATTTCTTTGACACTTCTTTCTTGATTTTCAAACTCATATCGAGTTTGTATTTTCTAAGTTTTTGCTTCACCGGAGGACAAGATGGGTCGATAGGCAATCGATGAGCCACTATTAAAGTGCTCAACCTCGTCATATCTACATAGGATCAGGCAAAGACATCCGTGCTCTTTTTAAGGAATCAGATATAATCATTTTTCTTCTCCTCGATCATATGAATGTTGATTCAGGTCTCTTGAACCATTTCAGAATCACCTAGGTTTATCACTTTTGTTTCTTCCAGGTTCGCCTTGGGCTTACACTACTAAAAAACCTGGAAAATTCGACCTCAGAATATCGACTTTCGGAGGTCAGTATTTATAGAAATACTGACCAAATACCGACCTCCTAGCTAAGGTCGGTAAAAGCTTGGTCGCTTTTCCATACCAACTTCTGGAAGTCAATATTTACCGACCTCCACATGTCGATATTAATTTTAAGTCGGAAAATCTTATATATGTATTTTCTTTTATTATTAATGTTTTCGTCCTCAAAGTCGATTAAATAATAAAATAAAAATTTATATTATATTAATACCGATCTCTAGATGTCGGTATTTTTTTTATTTTTCTTTTGAGATTCCGACTTATGGAGGTCGGTATTGTTAATTTATATTATTTTTAATTTTTGTAATTCCGACTTCCTGTAGTCAATATATTTTGAATTTTTATTTTTTATTTTTTAAGATTCCAACTTCCAAAGGTCGGTATTATTTATTTTTATGTTTTGAGATTTCGACCTTTGGAGGTCGGTGTTATTTATTTTATATTTTAATAATTTTTGACCTCCTAAGGTCAATTTTCTGCAACAAAATTGATTGCAAATTACTGATTATTTTGTTGCCCACCTAGCTCAAAAAATTTGTCAATACAATAATTTTTTATATTTACATTACACTTTCAAAATAAACTTAAACTAATTCAAAATAAACTTGAATTTATTCAAAATAAACTTAAAATCATTCAGATTAAACT
>JBCEWC010019560.1:0-11358 GCA_038996855.1 Solanum aculeatissimum
TGAAGAAAGGTGTAAGAATCCAACGTTTTCCCCAAATTTTCTTCAAAGCTTCAACAATGGTGTTCTTGGTGCTTGAGGGAATTTGATGAAGTTTAAAAGTGTTTAAAATATATTAATGAGGGTTAGGGTTATATCCAATAGGTTTAAGGGACTTTAGGAAGCCCAAAAACGGCCTAGGGATCAACCAAATTACAACTTAACCCTTAAGGAGGCGGAAAAATCAATGAACCCAGGGCCAAACGGTGGCCCAAATGGCCCATTCAACCTTTGACGGTCCATCCCACTGCTCATTCAGACTTTCCTTAGTCAAATAAACAGCCCACAGCTTGGCCAAGGCTCTGCCCAACTTTACGGACCACCAAACGGTCTGTTTGAGGTCTCACGGACCGTGGGGTGGTCCGTGGACCCTACATTAGTTTTTGGGGTGGGTCCTGGACACCCCCAGCTCTCTGGACCATCTCACGGAACCCCAAATGGACCGTGCAAATTTTCACGGTCCGTCTCACATGCCTTGGGCCATTTTCACGGCCCCTTTCCAGTGTTTTCCGAATTTCAGGCAGTCTCACTCTTTGGGCTATACCGTTCTCATACAAACTTGGAATTGAGTGAAACCAGTTGCGTTGAAAAGATAATTCAATGATATTAAATGTTATATGTAGTATCCCATACGGTTCAACCTACATTAAAAGTTATGGTTCTGTGAAGTTCACTATCCAAACAGCCTCTCTAGGCCCCAAAATGACCCATTTTGCGTTCGGCTACTTGAACTCTACCTGTGGCCACCAAATTTAAAACACGACCATTATAAAACCATAAAAGACCAACCATAATAGGTTTAAAAAAATATCGGGTCGTTGCAAATCACCACTAATTCCTTTACCTATGGTGGCAAATAGTATTGGGACTTGTGTATCCACCTCTAGTCCACTCGGTGCTAGGTAGTGCTCTCACAAGAGTAGAAAATCATAAGTCATAGAATCATACCACTAAAATCATTCCAATTTATGTGGGAGGGAGATTTATAAAATCCCTAACCCCTTAATATCACAAAGTCAAAGTCGTGGGATAGCTCCTTAATCATACCTTGGATGGGAGATCCTCTACCATAAAACATTCATTCTTTAACTAAATGGAAGATCCTCTACCATCAAACATTCATTCATTAAGGACTTTTCATAAACTAATCATATATATAGAACATCTCATAAGCCTTCATCCCACATTAAAACATCATTTAACAATCTTTCATAAACTTTAGAAGGAGTCCTTAACATTCATAATAATCATGAACTTACAATCATATGATAAAACCATTTTGCATTATACATGATACATTCTATCATATAGCCTTAATTCCAAAACATGATGGATTCATGCATCAAGATCACGAAACTCAAGAGTATAGGACATGAATGAAGTAAAACATGATCAATTAGAAACCATTTAAACAACCCATTATCGTCATAGTAAATCCTTAGTTAGGTCATCCTGAAATTTATCTCAAAAATCCATACTGTTTAATAAACTTTTATAGCTTACAATTGAGTCCTTATTATTTAGAAACCATACTTCAAGACATGTAGTGAGCACCATCAATTTAAACCATTATTAACAACTCATCATAATCATAAATATCATATTTCAAGCATAGGTATGGAAACATGAAATTCATCTTTTACAATCATCCACTTCATAGTGTCTCATGGTATCACAACATTCATAGCTTGAAATATCATAAAATAACTCATAAGAGAAAAACCCTTGAAAGGAAATCATGTACTTTAACTCATTGGATGATAATTCTTAACATGTCTCATGCATAATAGAAGTAAGATGAAATACCCATAAGAAATTCATAATTAGTCTTAGAGAAACTTGTAGAAAAGGTTTGGGACTCCACGGGAGGAAGGACCCATGGTTAAAATACCCACATACCTCATATTCTTGAAATGGATGGAGGGAGATTGATGATATTTGGAGGACTTTACTTGGGTTATTGGATTCTAACAAGAGTTCTTTAAAATCATTAGATTGGTTTGTGGATTTAGGAATATTTTAGAGGGTTTTTGAGAGATTTCTGTGGGCTAGGACTTGAAAAAATGGCTGAAAATGAGGAATTCCCATCTAGATGGATAGTGGGTTATTACCCAATTGCCTTTAAGTGAAAAAGAAGATTTCCAAAAAAATATTGACCTATGGCGCGACAAGTTTGCGACGCGGATTTATTATGGTTTAGGGAATTTTCATGCGAAGTTTAATTTTTCTTGCCCGTTTTGACCTAGGAACGAACTTAGGAAAATTTTACCCTACTGGGTGATAGGTTCGCGATGCGGTCTGGTCGCATACTATTCTGGTTAAGCTCCGAATCACCAAAAAATTATTTTTCACAACGAGTAATATAAAAACTGTAGACAACCCCTCTCCTACATAATTTTCCCCCTTAATAAGAATATAAAATTGGATTTGTGAAATCATGTACGAAATTTGGGATATTCAAGAAATACATTATAGGGCATTTTTCTGAGGTGCGGTAAAGGTATTACAAAGTCCTTCATTAACTCAAAGTATCCGAGCATTTTCTCCAATGCTTCAGGTAGAGGAATGTTGATGGAGAGTTATCTCAAGATGGAGAGGAAGTGCTTGAATTTACCTTCCTCCTTCTTCTTATAGAGTATTTGAGGGAAGGGAGGAGTAGGTCTAGGAATGGGTTTCAACTTTTGTGGTGTTGGCGCTGCATCTCTTGCCACATCATTAGCACAAAAATCTCCAGCCTCAGTGTTCTCACTCTGCACTATCTCCTCACGAACATCATCATCATCAACCGACATAGAAGATCAATAGTCTATAGTTTGGTTGCCACCACGTATAGTCACTACCATACACTGCCCCTCATTCTTAGGATGTTAGATTGTATTATTGGGCAATATACCTTTTTGGTTCTAGTTGGGTTGAGCTTACATCTTACCGCACTATTTCTCAAGCTGCTCGATGGAAACAGAATGAGACTCAATTTTTTGATTTATACTAGAGATGTCAAACTTCATCCCCTTTAGTATCTCATCCTGAGTATCAGCTTTCTTCAACAGACAATCAAATATCTCCTCAACTCTAGAGCTACCATTCTCGGAATTTCGGTTATATGGTGGAACATATGGACCACTTTTGTAACCTTCTCTGCATCCCCAATCGACCTCCTTGTCCTGTCCCCTATTCTTGTTATAGTAGCCTCCTTTATTTTTATCTCCAAAGGCACCATCTTTACCAAATTTTCGACCTTGGTTTCTTTGACGTTGGCACCAAAGTCCTAATCAGACCCTTGGGCGTTGGTCTAAAAACCCACCATCTGATCTTCTACAAAGCAAGTGCCTTCCATATTAAGGCTCCTTGTACACGAGTTGATGTGGAGGCTGTTGGGATACTGCATTTACTCATTATTGGTGCTACTTCATTAGTAACACCACATTAGTATTAATTCGATCAAGCTCTTGCATCACCTCTTCACTTTCCCCTGCTTGTGCCGAACTAGTCCTGACTAAGAATGAGCTTTTTGTAGTAGACTTGTATCTAGTCGCCTATGCACGATTCATCTTGACAACCCTTTCCATTCATTCTGCTACCTACTAAAATGGATGATCTATGAATGAGCCTCCTATGATAGTGTCGGCGATGGCCTGGTTATTTTCGTCCAAGGCTTTATAGAAGATCTTCACCAGGGCTTCATCAATAATTTTGTGGTCAGTGATGCTTCTCACGCATTTTGTGAACCTCTCCCATGTGGTACTGAGTGAATCACCCGACTCTTACTCAAAGTCTTTGATATGAGCCTTCAATTTTAGCTTTTTTGAGATTGGAAAGAACCTCTCCAAAAAGGCCCTCTACAATTCTGCCCAAGTGGTGATTGAACTGTGTGGGTGCTTTAATAACCATAGCGTTGCATTTCCTGCGAGAGAAAGTGGGAAAATAGAGAGCCTAATGGAATCCATCAACAAATTATAGTTTACTATCCTGCTCTTACAGATGAACACAATGTTGTGTAGATGATTATGTGGATCCTCTAAAGGTAAGACCGCGAACAACCCATGATTCAGTAACATTTGGAGCAACCCACTCGACATGATGAACTTTGTGTCATCTGATAGTAGAGGTAATGCAATAGATCCGCTGACGTCCATTGCCATATGGTCAAACCGATATTGATTCCATTGATTAGCTGCATCTTAGGGAACTTGTGGTAATGGGTTGTTATTGTCATTGTTCGAGTTCAGTGTTGTATTCACCGCATCATTTGAAGTGTTGTTCACATTATCTGGGCCATTCTCATTAGCGTCCTTTGGATCTCTAGGTCAAATAGAGTAAAGGGATTTCCTCGACTTTCAGTGTTGTGCATACACTACACCTGCACACTAAATCAAAACAAAAATAACAAAAAAACATAAAATTAGCGAAATAAGGATTATCTCCAAATTACTTAAATTAAACAAGTCTAGCCGTATTCCCCAATAATGGCGCCAAAATCTTGATGTCTCCCAAGCTACACCTCCTTTTGAAGGTAAAAACAGTCATTGTCAAGATATATAACCTAACCAAAGTTAGGGTTGAGCCCAAAGGGAACATGGAAAACTTCCGCTTAATTGAAATTAAAGTGGTGTAATTAACCTACTTATCTCCTAAAAATGACGGGTTTTGTAATTACAAGAAAATTAAACCTAGACTAATGCAAGTGTTATGAAATAAGTAGAAAAGATAACTAGGGTTATGTGTTTCCTATGTTTCCCTAACTCAATATTACCAGATAATTGTAATCTTTTCTAGTGTGTAGATGTAGAATAGTAAGTTAAGTTTATCAAACACTTTGATCCAGCTGTAAGGTAAATTTCACTATGAGATTTGATCCATCTCCACAGTGTGACATTACTAACCCTTACCTATTATCCTAGTACAACCTTCCCTTGATCCAATTTGGTTGATTAGATGAGAAAATATCAATCGAATCCTGTTAATTATTCTCTTTTCCTATGCATTACCTCCTTGATCCGGCAAGTAACACTAGGCAAGTACTAACGTTGGCAACCGTTAAAAAACTTGCAAAATGAAGAGAAGTAATCAATACATTCATACATACCTTCCAAGAATTACGAATTATCTGGTTTTACCTTCTTAGTTCTTATGGTTCCCACATCTAGTTGTGGATTTAGCTACTCATGTTCAGTGTAGATGTAAGAATCATAATATAGAAAATAACATAATTAAGCACTTACACAAATGAATTTACGAAACAAGAAATCCAACTCTTCAATAGAAATCGCAAGTACAAATTAAGAACACAAAATATTGTTTCTTTGTCTCTCAAGATCCTAAAATCTGTAAACTCTATGAAACTTGACAAAAAATAACCTAAACACCTATTTATAATGTCTAAAATACAAAGCCAAATCAAAATAGGAAAACTGGGTCGGCAGGCTCTACAGGTAGTTCTACAGTCCGTATAATGTTCCACGACTCGTAACCGGTGCTTTGTTCTCTCCTTCTTCAAATCTGAAGTTGACATCCATAAGACCCATCTACGAGTTGTATAAGATTCTACGGCTTGAGGAGGGTTTCATCTAATGACTTTTAAGAAAATCTCCATTTTCTGATCCTCAGGGTACGACCTCATGTCTACGACTCGTAGAATATTTTATGATTCATCTAAGTACATTATAGGATCATGTCCTGAAAATCACCCCTTATTGGAATTTGTTACGAAACCACTTCTACGGCCTGTGAAATACTCCACGACCCATAAAGGGGTTCGTGAATCCTCAAAATTCGCAATTTTAGCACACTTGGCCCAAAAATCATGTCAACCCTGTAATCCTGTGAAATACACATAAAAACACATCAAATCTACTAACATCATTTTGAGAGTAAAAAAATCCTAAGTTTTAAGCATCAAAAGTGTTGTATTCCGATAGCACATCATCTCTGCAACCATCCACAAGAATATACTAGATGGTAGCTCTATATAACTGAGACCAGTGAACCTTAGGCTCTGATACCATCTTTTCACGACCCGGTCCCGATCATTATGTCACCTGTTAGACCCCAGCTATAGGTAAGTAAAAATTGTAACCCCATGACTCCTGCCCTTTCTCTCTAGTCAAGCTAAGCCAACATAATAATAATATAAACACCGAAACCTACCCAGAACCTAGAAGTTAACTGTATAGAGCCATAATAGATGCAAGGACAGTATCATACACATGAATCAATAATTATAATAATATACAAATCTAGAGTGCACCTATAAACACATAACACTACTATACAAGGTAAAAGTCTGAAAGTCAAATATGGCCATCAAAAGAAGGAGATCACGACAAAGCCGGAGCTGCTAGTGCTCACCAAAAGAAGTCTCCTGTGCTTCTGAATACCCAACTCAACAATCATAGACTGCACCTAAACTTAAAACCATGGGAAGATGCAAAAAGTAGAGGTGAGTACTAGAAAGAGGCACCAGTAGGCATCATCCACCAACCAAGTGAAATAGTAAACATATAAAAGCTTGAATATATAAAGAACCATAGCAATGTAGAAAAACTAACTCAGGTCGATGTATAGACATGTCTAGAAATCCTCAAACAAAAATTGAACTAACCGAAGTCAAGAACAATGATAAATCGAACCAACCCAATTAATTCACATCAATACCAACTGACCAAAACTACGTTGGCTCAGACCACAACTGCCCCTAACTGAGGCATATTATTGTGTGCAGGTGCAAAGCTCTAATATCTATGCTTTTGCACCAATCGAGCCCTCAGAAGTCCAGAAGGTACACTCGTGCACAATCTAATTGATAGAACATCACTGAACCAAACAAAATAATCACAAATCCCAACTCTCCATATCACCAGAACAAGGGTCAGTTGTACATGGGTGTAAGGCCTTACTATCTAAGCCTGAATGCCCCTTAAGACCCCATAAGCCCAAAAGGTACATCCTCACACAATCAAGGTGTGAATAGGTGTATGGATCCATGGGTAATCAATCACGGGGTCTCGCCCCAACAATAACAATTCAATTGAGTCCTCAACCCTATGCTAACATGTGGCACTCGATCTAAAATATACATGCGTAATGGAGGGATGTATCCCTCGTGGGAGAAAAAGTCCCCCTTGCATAACAAGTGTGTCTTATTTTAGAACGTAAATCATGTGGCCTCTCCCCCAAAGTGGAAATCAGTGAGGTCCTCGACCCAAAATATCAATCAACGAGACCTAGCCCTAAAAGTGTAGTCAATGAGGCCTAAGCCCAAAGTAACGACAAATGCTCAGACCCTATTAGAATTGGAAACCTAGTCTAGGACATTCGGACGTGACCATAGGAGAATGGGAACACGGGGCGCATCACCTAGGATCTCAAACACACAGATATGGCCACCGGAGACTTAAACTACAGGGTGCATCATCTAGGTCTTAGAGAAAAGTCTCAGCTAATCTCCCTTTTTATAACAAGTGTATCTCATCTCAAAATATAAATCACGAAGCCTCACCCCAAAAGTGTAATCAGAGGGGTCCTTGAACTAAACTATCAATCAATGGGGCCTAGCCTAAAAAGTGTAGTCAATGGGGCCCCAGGCCCAAAGTAACAACAAATGCTCCAACACCTTTAGAATCAACACCCCGATCTCAGACACTTAGATATGACCACTAGAGAATGGGAACATGGGTGCATCATGTGGGATCTCAAACAATCAAACGTGGCCACCAGAGATTTGAACTATAGGGTATGTCATCTAGGTCTCATAGCATAGTCTCAGTTAATCTCTCACTAGCCTATTCGGATTTGGATTCCCCAATCATACCACCTCTCTCGACAGAATCATTCCTATCGAACCGCATAATCCACCACCTCACTCAAATAAATACAAATAACCCAACATCAAATGGAAATAACTAATGCACAATAACTATCAGCAGTACATTAGAGTGTATATGTATCAAAAATCACTATAGAGTCATGCCCAACAAGAAGGTTACATGACAACCAAATCCAACAAAGTCATATTTATACAAAAATCAAGTCATCGTATGGCATATAATCAATATGCAGTCTCATGGTCATCATATCTCAGTAGGAATAGGATATACATACTCACAATAGTATAAGTCAAGTTAGAACACATGCATATCCCATGGCACTAACTCATATCCGGCCCTTACAAAGTCCTAGCTCTATATAAAGTAACTCATAGGGCAACATCGATATAACCTAGGCTAAGGCCCAAGACTCTAGACAATTAGGGGGATGTCACCTATCCAGAATCATATCGCAACCTAGCTGTTATTAAGGATATAACCCAAGGCAACCATGTGTTGGCCCACTTAAAATGTGCCCCTCTCTAAATAGGTTTCC
Source organism: Solanum aculeatissimum (assembly GCA_038996855.1). Classification (NCBI taxonomy): domain Eukaryota; kingdom Viridiplantae; phylum Streptophyta; class Magnoliopsida; order Solanales; family Solanaceae; genus Solanum; species Solanum aculeatissimum. The sequence continues at coordinate 8,398 of JBCEWC010019560.1, forward strand.
ATACCCAAAACTAATTGCGCCGCTAGTATCTCATCATAGATAATCCCAAGAAGCTCGTAGGATAAAACTTGCCCCTCGTTAATAGGGTCTCGCTCTGATATAAAATCCTCCAATGTCTTAGTAGCAACACCTCTCTTGTCAAAAAATACAAGACACCCTTAGGAGTGTAACTATAACCATCCCCAGAACATGGGGTGTTTCTCCCATCAATAGCTAGTATCACAAGTCCATACAAAATAACAATGGTCTACATGATTATATAAGTCACAAGGAAGATCATAATCGTGTTTAAATAAGAATTCTACCACAAGTACTTAGAACAGATATAGATAATCGCAGTTGCATCATGCATATACATACCAACCAAATATAGATACTAGATTCAGCGCACAAGGTTGCATGTCATCACAGGTCATCCTTAATAGCTAGTATATTTTTGTAGCCTCATACCACACACAAATACAAGCAAGAGTCAAGCTCAGTGTATATACCTATCACATGTTCGCAGCCCAACTAGTCCCCTTCAGGCTCTCTCGTAGGCATACAGTGTAAGAATTCAACTAACTTTCAACCAATACGACCCTCAATATAATAGTTATAAAATACATAAATCCCACAGCTTAACTCATTCACAACATATTCTACATATTCCAACTCAATATGCAACCAATTCAGCTCAGTCTATGGTTTTGTCACGACACGGATAGGGGGCCTAGATGTGACATGGAAAAGAAGAACTCGAAAGTCCTTAATCAAGCCATCATAGTATCATTACACACATCATCGGTTCGAAAATGTGGAAGCTAAGCACATAACACGTAAGCTCTAAGGGATTTGGGACTTGGGACTCAAGCTATGGGGACATTTTTGGGAATGGGATAAACATGAGTTGACGTAACACATAACAATAATCTCTAAGGGAATAGGAAAGGGGAATTCAACTATGGGGCACACTGGGATCATGGGACTTACCACATAAGCACATAGTCATTCAAATCTACAACATTCATATCATAAGCATAATAAATGATAATCTTTATAATCAAGACTAATAAGAAAACTTTCCATAAGTATAACATTCAACATTTCAAGTCGGAGTACAAGAGTTTTAAATTTGTGCATAAGCCTCTACATAGATGAAACGGGGTCTCGATATAGTTTGAGTGTCACCCTCAATACATAAATAAAATAAACAACATAATAAAGCTAGGTGGAAAGAAAAATGGCTATTGCCCTTGAACAAAAATGCACATGCACATGAGCCTATGACCACTTACATGGCAAGGGAACATATATAGAAGTGTATACCAGAAAGAATAATATATCAATATTCCATGAAAGTCATGATGCATGAATGTCATAATGCGTAGTATAGAGGGGATGGAACTATAATCGACATCAAAAATCCATGTGAGCTACAACATGAACTTGCCCAATGCGACCCCTTATTGGCTAACAGAAGATTACTTGCCAAAGATAATCTACATCACACCTTATGGGAAATAATACCCATTTCGGAGGATGTCCACCTTTCTTATGGGAAACAATACCCATTTTGGAGGATTTCATAACATAGCATAACACATCATATCATATCGTATCACATTATATCAAGCCATACCTTACAAGAAATAATAACCATTTCGGTAGCAACCCATGCAGGCTCATGGTTTGATGGAATGGGCGGGGCCTTAGAGATAACCCATATTTTTGCCACCCAATCCCTCGGTACTAAGTCATCATCCCACAAGAATAAGTATACATATATACATGCATGATTAGCAACGAAAACTTGACACTTAAACTTCAAATCATGCATACTTGGGCTTAGGAGCCAAACATACTTTCAAATACTTCATGCATGCTTAAGAAGAGTTTTACATAGTTCAAAATCATGCATCATGGGGCTAAAACGCTAAACCAACCTTCATGTCATGCTTCATGCACAAGGGTAGTTCCATATCATATCATATCAAGATGGTGCAAGCACCCAATATGCTCCAAGAGCCATAACATATCAAGGGAATATGTGATCACAAGTCATACATTACAAATCATGGTCAAAATCATGTTAGGGACTTAACCCATATCAAACATTTCACAATAACTCCATGAATCATGCATTCAATGCCTTATATGATGTAATACTTGTAATGGTTGAGGTTTGGTGGCCACGGGTTGAGTTTAAGTGGTCGAACGCAAAGTGGATCTTTTGGTGGCCTAGAGAAGCCGTTTGGGCAGTATACTTTGAACTATCATAACTTTTGATGCAGGTAAAAGCGTGTAGGATGACATATATTAAATTTAATCTCTTTGAGTTAGTTTCGCAACTCAACTAGTTTCACTCGATTCAGAGTTCGAATGAGGAAGTTATGGCCTAACCAGTGGGATTGCCTTAAATTTAGAAGACATTACAGATAGGCCATGAAAAGTGGCCAAGGATAGAGCCACGATCCATGAAACTTGTCACGGTCTGTGTGGTGTGTCTTTAGGTGGTCCAGTGAGCAAGGGGTGGCCAGGAACCACCCCATAAGATAAGTCATAGGCCACTGACCACTAAATGGTCCGTGAGCACTTTGACGAGCCGTGAACTGTCCCGTCAAGTGGGATAGAAACTTGTCCAGGCTGTGGTTAGTCTAGATGGAAAATTCATGGTTCACGGGACAAGGAGACGGTCCGTCAACCCTCAACGGCCCATCAAATGGTCCGTCACGTGATCCAGAAAGTCCTCTGAGAGTTCGCGTTGAAAATTGGCTAAGTGTTGGTTGATGATGCATCTGGATGGTACGTGTGACAGGTACACGTAACTGTAACAGCCGTGTGACCCTGTGTCCAGTAAAAAGTTTCATTTTATTAATGGTAATTTCGTGATTTAACATTTCCTAAGCCCCTTTTAGGTATCCTAAGGTCTCCTAAACCCCTAAATCAATCCCCAAACCCTCATTATTCCGTTCAAACTCT
>JBCEWC010019561.1:0-11358 GCA_038996855.1 Solanum aculeatissimum
GTATTATCCCCATAGCTTGAGTCCCAAGTCCCTAAATCCCTAGAGCTTATGTGCTACATGCTTTAGCTTCCACATTTATGAACCGATGATGAGTGTAATGATACTATGATGGCTTGATCGAGCGTCTTCGGGTCCTCTTTCACCATGTCACATTTAGGCCCCTTATTCGGGTCGTGACAGATCAATACTTAGAAGTGGGAAGATGTGAATATAGATTTTGTAGTTGGGTTACCCCATACTCGTAAATAGTGTAATTCTATATGGGTTGTTATTGATCGAATGACCAAGTCGGCTCACTTTTTACTGGTCAAGACTACTTATAATGCCAAAGATTATACTAAATTGTATATCCGAGAGTTGGTGAGGTTTCATGGTATACCAAGGTTGATCATATCGGATCGTGGTTCCTAATTTACTTCTCATTTTTAGAGATCATTTCAAAAAGATCTCGGCACTAAGATCAAATTAAGCACCACTTTCCATCCCAAAGTGATGGGCAAACTGAGAGGACAATTCAAATTTTGGAGGATATGTTGAGGGCTTATGTGATAGAGTTCATGGGAAATTGGGATGATCATCTACCACTTATCGAGTTTGCCTACAACAATAGAAGACTTCCATATTTCTATATTTCACCAAGGTCTTTCTATATTTCACTAAGGTTTTCAACAATACCAAGCGTGATCAAGGTCTTGCTTAGCCTTAACCTCATCAACCAAAGAAGATGCGGACCCATGAAGAACCATTACACCACCATTTCCATCTCACTCAATTTCACTCCCATTCTAGCCAATCTAAGGACATATTTAGCCAACTCCCTTTTTTTTATCATCTTCAATGTAAGACACACTTACCATGGAAACTCTATTAAGGGCATCGACTACCACATAGGACTTTCTTAGATGGTATTTCACACTCATGTCATAGACTTTGAGTAACTCCAACAACCTCATTTTTCTAAAATTAAGATCCCTTTGGGTGAATATATGTTGGAGACTCTTGAGATCGGTGAATACATCCAGATGAACTCTATACAAGTAATGTTACAAAAATTTTAAGGCAAACACCACTGCTGCCAGCTCTAGATCATGAGTCGGGTAATTTTTCTCATGCACTTTCAACTGCCTCGAAGCATAAGAGATAACCTTGCCATTCTGCATTAGCAAAAACCCAAACCGATTCTAGATGCATTAAAGTACAACACAAACCCATCATTCCCTTCTGGCAACGTTAGAATTAGAGCTGAAATCAATTGATCCTTTCAAGTTTAGAAGCTCCTCCCATACTCATCCGTCTACACAAACTTAGCTTCTTTCTTATTCAAATTAGTGAGTGGAGATGAAATGGAAGAAAAGTCTTACAAGAACCTTTTGTAATAACGAGCTAAGCCTAAGAAACTCCTTATGTCGGTAAGAGTCAATAACCTTGGCAATTTCTCACCGCTTCAGTCTTCTTAGGGTCAATCTTTATACAATTACCGGGCATTACAGGCCCAGGGAAGCAACCTGATCTAGCATAAACTCACTTTTTTCAAACTTTGCAAAAAGCTTCTGCTCCCTCAGGTTTTGCAACACCACCCTCAAGTATTCTATATGATCTTACTCATCTCGGAGTAGATAAAGATTTCATCAGTAAACACCATGATGAACATATCAAGGTAGGGTTTGAACACCCTATTTATGAGGTCCATATATATCGTTTGAGCATTAGTGAGGCCAAATGACATCACCACAAACTCAAAGTGGCCATACCTAGTCCAGAATGCTCTTCTTAAGGATGTTACTTTTCGTCACCCTCAGTTAGTGATACTTGGATCTAAAGTCAACTTTGGAGAAGTGTGTAGCCTCTTGTAACTACTCAAACAAATCATCTATTCTGATAAGGAGATACTTGTTCTTGATAGTGACCTTAACAAGTTTTTGATAATTAATACACATATGGAGCGACCCATCTTTCTTCCTCACAAACAATACTCGAACACCCCATGGATACCGACTGGCCTAATAAAGCCCTTATCTAATAAATCCTTCAGTTTCTCATTCAACTTCTTCAACTCCATAGGAGCCATTCTATACAAAGGGATTGATATAGGATTAGTATCGGGCAGGAGATCAATGCCAAAATCTATTTTCCTTTCGAGAGGATTACCTAGTAACTCATCCAAAAAGACATCAGGGAACTTATTTACGACAAAGACCAACTCAGGAGAAGGAACTTTGGAAGACACATCTTTGACCCTTACCAATTGGTAGATGCACCCCTTGGAGATCATCTTATGGGCTTTCAAGAAGGAAATGAATCGACCCCTATCTGATGAGTTACTACCCTCCAATTCAAGAATTGGCTTATTAGGGAATTGAAACTTGAACCTATGAGTTCTACAATTAATGGAATAATAGGAAGCATACATCCAATCCATCCTCAGAATTGCATCGAAATCCACCATAGAAAGCTCAACTAAATCACATGGGATCACTTTATGCAAGATAGAAATGGGAAAACATTTTTAGACTCTTTTGGCTATGATGGACTCTCCTATGGGGTTACTTACCTCATAAGGTTCATGGAGGTCTTCGAGGCATACAAGAAACTTATTAGCAAGAAATTGTGTTATAAAATATAAATTTGCTCTGGAATTTAGAAGTGCATATGCATCAAAATCAAAAACTCATAACATACCAGTAACCGAGTCTGAAGCTTCTTCGACCTCTTGGTGACCATTCAATGCATAGAACCGACTGGTCCATTGGGCACCTTTATCTTGACCCCTTTGACCTTGGGGCTTAGTTCTTCCGCTCCTATAATCCTTGGCATAGTGTTCGAGCTTCCCAAAAGTAAAGAAAACTTTAGACCCGACTAAGCATTACCCTTTGTTGATCTTCCAAATTTGGAGCAAATAGGACTTTGGAGCAACCCCTTTATTTTTGGACATCTGGGGAGGTGTGTTGGTGGATCCTTGACCACTTTTCTCTTTACCACCTTGGAACTTATATCCACCACCTCTTTTGTGAGGCTAGTTCCCACCATCAACTCGAACCCACTTAGACTCCCTCACTCTCTCCTGAAGCTTTTCCTCTTCAATTTGTTTGGCATATGTCATAAGGGGGAGATGTCCATCTCCTTAACCATTATGGCCATCTTATATTCTTTGGAGACCAACTTGGAGACATCGAAAATAAACTTATTCATCTGAATCCTTGGATAGGTGACCATATAAGGAGCATACTTAGATAACTTAGCAAATTTGAGGGCATACTCCCTCATGCTCATTGTCCCTTGACTCAAGTTGATAAACTCTTGGACCTTAAGCTCCCTAAGCTCAATAGGGAAGAATTGGTCTAGGAAGGCACACTTGAATTTCTCCTAACCGACAGGACCCTCTCCTTGGCCTCTCTCATCGGCTCATTGCTCGAACTAAATCTTGTTCACTCCTTTAAGTTGATAGGCTACCAACTTGGACTTTTTTTCTGACAGAATGCCTATCACCGTCACAACTTGATAAGCCTTCTCAATGAAGTCAATAGGGTCTTCATCCATCTTTTACCCATAAAATTCAAGTGGGCTCATCCGCATAAAGTCACGTACCATTGAGGTCGGAGTAGGCACTTAGGGAGGCATGACTATCTCCTTGTTGGCTTAATTGGCCAATGCATAGGCCAACAAACAATATGGTGAAGTCGGCTTAAAACTCTTTGTAAGACACTCCTTAATATTTATGAAGTGGGGGGAATTGTTATTCTGGAGTGCTTTATTGGTAGGGAGCTCTTCATAGCGGCATGATCTAGAAACAAGAAAAATCCACTCATTAGTTAGCAGAAAACCTTATTCAACTCTTGCGCAAGACATGAATAAGAAAGAACAAAAGACTTTCCTAAACCATCTCATATCCTCTTACTTAAGATAGTGGCATACTTCATAACTTTGAATGAGACTCTGTGCTGTGAGGTATATATGGACATCCAAGGAATATTTTAAAACCTCGTGCTCTAATACTATGTTTGTAACAACTCTACCTAGGGGCCTATTCAACACACGATGAAGAGATACCCAAAAGTACCTCACCCAAGCCATCTCAAGAATCTTAACCATTCGTAGGTAATAAATTAAAGCCTTTGCGGAAAACATAAGGGGAAAGGGGCTAACGACTATTTGTGTAATGAAGCACCATTAAAAAGCAGTAAAAATAGATAACATCATTTTGTCCATAAACATACCACTTATTGAACTCTAAGGCACCCTTGATTATAAGGCTTATGATTTCTTGTCAGAGTGTCAGGGTCGACAATGCAATTTGGCCAGCTTGGAGTCGCATGAAGTTGTGTATACCTCTTACTTGTTCAGTGTCCTAACCAAGGAGCAGTGGAGGTCTATTTTGGCTCGTCGACCAGTTAGATCTCTAGTTATAACATTGGATAGGTTTACAGGGATATTTTTGGAGAGGGTTATACCATATAGCCTTCAGGACATCCATTGAGATGAGTTTGATGGACTGTAACAGGGTTCTATGTCAGTTTCGTACTATAAGGCCAAATTTCATACATGGTCTAGATATGCCTTATCCAGCATCCAAACTAAGTTTGAGAGGATTTAGTGCTTCGCCAAGGGGTTGGCAGGGTATCTTCAAGAGGCTACAACTTTCTTAGTTTTGGCTGGAGGCACATTTTAGAGTGTGGTAGATTACACTTGCATAATAGAGTGCATAAAACATGATAGATAGGGTGGTGAGAAGAGATTCCATCAAATTGGATAATTTAGTAGGAACTCACCACGGTACAGAAGGTTTCAAAGGCAGGTCTATCTAGGCCAGGTAGTTTATGCAACCACCAAACATCTAACAGTGTTGATAGGTCTAAGCCTACCCAGACAGGCTGTCATAGTTCTCTTAGTTTTATCAAACGTGGTGGTTCTTCAGCACAATCATCTTAGGGATGGGATCCCCAAGCCTATTATGATGAAGTTAGGCACTTCTCCAACAATTTTTCATATTGTGCATTCCTTGCCAAGGGCTTAGAGTCTCAACCAACTCATCCATCCAAAGCACCAACAACTAGAGATATCTCTAAGGGCATGAGAGGAGGTACCAGAGGATATCGTAGCACAGAGAGAGATGGATCTTGTGGAGGCCCATAGGCTAGTGGTACCTATAGAGTTTACTTTATTATTCTGGATAGAGAAAAGGTATATGCCTCTGATATAGTTATCCCAAGTATGGTTTCAGTGTGCCACCATTCATCTTTAGTATTATTTGATCTAGGCTCTACTTATTCTTATATATTGACTAATTTTTCATCGAATATTTATATTATATGTGAGCCACTTGTTGAGTCTCTTTGTATTTCCACCCTGTTAGGTGAATCATTAGTAGTGAATCGGGTGTATTGGGGATGTGTTGTGACTTTTATGGGGAGAGACACTATTGTGGACTTGATATTATTGGATATGGTTGATTTTGATGTGATATTGGATATGGACTGGTTATCGCCTCATCATGCTATTCTTGACTGCCATACGATGATCGTGACCTTATCTTGCCCTAAGTTGCCTTAGTTGGTATAGACCAGAGCACCTAGCTCCTACCCTAAGGGAGTTATTCCGTATATGCATTCTTGTTGTTTGATGGATAAGGGTTGTTTATCCTATTTATCTCATGTTTGAGCTGTTTTTTAGGATTCCCCATTATTGGAGATCACAAAAGTTTCTAGAGTTTATGGATATATTCTGGACTGATTTGCCTGGTGTTCCTCCAGATCATGATAAAGACTTTGCTATTGTTGTGGAGTCAGGCACTAAGCCCATTTCTATTTTCCCCTATTAGATGGCACCAATTGAGTTGAAGAAATCAATGGAGGAATTAGAGGATTTGTTGAAGAAAGGGTTTATTCATCTGAAAGTATCTCTTCTGGGTGCTCCTATCCTACTTTTGAAGAAGAAGGATGGCACTATGCATATGTATATTGACTATCGTCAGTTGAACATAGTGACCATAAAGAATAAGTATCCTTTGTCTCGCATTGATGATCTTTTTGAATAGTTACAGGGTGCCTCAATATTCTCCAAGATTGATCTATGGTTTGGTTATCATAAGTTGAGAGTTCAAGAGTCTGATATCCAAAAGACAACTTTCAGGACCCATTATGGGCATTATGAGTTCGTAGTTATGTCATTGGGGTTGACTGATGCCCTGAAAACCTTTATGGATTTGATGAATTAAGTGTTCAAACCCTACTTGGACATATTTGTGATTGTATCTATTGATGATATCTTGGTTTACTCTAAGAGTGGGATTGATCATGTTCAACACTTGAAGACCATACTCTAGAGATTGAGAGAAGAGAAGTTATATGTCATGTTGTCAAAGTGTGAGTTTTGGCTTGAGTCTGTTGAATTTCTTGGGCATATAGTGTCGAAAGAGGGTATTATAGTTGATTCGGCCAAGGTAATGGTTGTTCGTGAGTGGGTTAGGCCTACTTTTGTGACTGATATTTGTAGTTTTATTAGTTTGGGGAGGTAACATTGATATTTTATATAGGGATTCTCTTTTATAGCAGCCCCATTGACTAGACTGACTTAGAAAGATATGGTATTTTAGTGGTTTGAGTAGTATGAGGCAAGAATTCAAAAGCTCAAAGATTTATTTATTTCAACACCTATATCTTGCTTTTCTTGAGGAGGGAGTGTCATTTGCGGTATATTGTGATTCTTGTGATGTGGGTTTAGGTGGTGTATTGATTCAAAAGTTAAAGGTGATAGCTTATGCTTCTTGACAGGTGAAGGCGCATGAGAGGAACTATCCCATCCATGACTTGGAATTGGCTGCAGTGATATTTGTGTTAAAATTATGGAATCATTATCTTTATGGGATGCATTGCGAGATCTTTACCGATCATCAGAGACTCAAATACATCTTTACTTAGCCTAATTTGAACATGAGACAACGTGGGTGATTGGAGTTGTTTAAGAACTACGACATCTCTATTCTATATCACCCGGGCAAAGCAAATGTAGTGGTAGATGCTTTGAGCCGAAAGGCGACTAGTATGGGGAGATTTGCATTCTTAAGGGATTAAGAGAGGCCCTTAGCTTTGGAGGTTTAATTGCTTACTAAAAATATGGTTCATTTGGATATTTCTCCTCCTCAGAGTATTTTGGCCTTTGTTGAGGCTAGATCTTCCTTGCTTGATCAAATATGTAGTTATTAGTTTGAGGACTCCAAGTTGTGATTGATTCGTGACAAAGTGTGAAGGGGTGAATCCAAGATAGTTGTTATTGATTTTGAGGTTATTTTGAGCATAAATAGGAGAGTTTGTGTTCCTAAGGTTGGTTATTAGGTGTGACTGATATTAGAGAAGGCCCATTGTGAGAGATATTCCATCTATCTTGGTGTAGGAAAGATGTACTATAATCTGAAACAACATTATTAGTGGTTGATGAGTCCATATCTCAGACACATTTTGGGCCTAGAATATGAAGAAACATTGTCCTCAGCGTGCCATTATATTCCAAATACTAACTAATATGTGTGTGATATGTCAGTAATGGAGTTAAAAGTGCATAAGTAGACAATACTCAACAAATCTTGGGAAAGGAGTAAAAGAGTGAAAAGGGCGGACAAAGGCGATTTCGCGATCATATTCGACATACCGCCAAATGCTCAGTGAGACCGCCTTATATTTCAACAACCAAGTCTCAAGTTTATGCCAAGAAGGAGGTCAAATTGACATTTCAAAACATATTTGATGCATCGTTGAATGGCTAGGGAGACCAACTATTATTGAAGAACTCATGACCCCAAGGTCATGACAGAAGGGTGACGTGGACAGAACTTCGGTGAATCGCCAAATATGATCAGCAGAGAAAAGATTCGTTGCCTAATCTTGAAGAGACTCAAGCCTAGAAAGAGAAGTAGAGAAAAGCGATCAAGTGCACATTCGATGCATCACCGGAATGCTCGATGATAGAAGACCTTGACCACTGAATGGCTACTTAGTGTAATAAATTTCATGATTTTGTATGAACAACTTAACCATTTTGCAAAGGACATTGTACGTATCATTCACTTCAAGAATTATAGATAGAGAGAGTGTGAGATTAGGGTACTTAGAACATTCTTGCTCAATAGTACAAGAGAGAGGGTTTCAAGCTTGTAAAGACACAAAATTATGGAGATTAGCTTGTTGAAATAAAATTTTCTCTTATAATCATTGTTACCCATGTACTCAACTACTAAAATTGGTATTGAATCTTTAATTTCAAGCATGAGTGGCTAAATCCCTTAGGTTGGGGTTGTGTAAATGATATGGGTTTTTTATTTCTATGTTTAGTCTTTGATATTTTGACTATATTGTTTGTTAATCTGAGTGAATTTATATCCAGTGCTAAGTTTCATCTATAATCCTAAGGTTTCAAGCTCGGGGTTTACTTCAGATCTCTAATTATTAGTTTAGTCTGAGTAGTTAGAGTGTAGAATAGATGTATTAGCTGGAAACCTTTTGGGGTTTTAACTGAATACCACACCCATCAGTTTAATGGCTAAGGTATGAGGTGGTTTGTTGTGATTTCTCAAGCCAGGTGTGTCCTAGAGTGATCCACACATGATATCATAATTGAATCATATGAAACACTTTTATTGTCATGATTGAAGCTTAGGTTACCAACATCCTAGTCTATTCACTCATTTTTAACTCAATTAGTCAAATATTTAGACCCAACTTAGTAGATCTACTCCTATATTTTCACATCCCCAACAACTCTCTAAATCTATTGATTAGTTGCTAATTTAGTTATTGTTTGCTGAATCTAAATAGTAGTTATTGTAACCCCCAATTTGAACCTAAAATAGCCTAATTCAATGAATTATTTCTCCTCTTGAACCACCATTCCCTGTGGGATTCAACTCCGACTCTATTGTTTGGTAATATGTTGATGAATACCATCCCTGCTTCCTTTGAGTGGTAGGATTGAGCGCGTATCAAACAATTGTGTTGTTGTCGGGGAATGGTGCTAGTTCTTGACTAAAGTGTTAGTTGAATTTAGTTCTTGTAGTTAGAGTTATTTTATTAATTTTTGTGTTATTTTTATTGTTGATTATCAGGTGTTAAGATGGAGGATGATGGAAGTGTCCATGGTGATAATGCAGAGATGCGAATGATTTTCAGAACATTGTCTGGGATCAAGTGGGAACACCAAAGCCATCTAACTGCCCCCACTAGTTGGAGGTGAGGTATTTCATGTTACCAGCACAATGCTACAACTACTCCTGTTAAAAGGGTTGTTTGGAGGGCTCACCCACAAAGATCCTCACAAGCATCTCAGGAACTTTGTTGATGTGTGTTTATCATTAAATATTTGGAGATTCACCCAATAGGCCATCAAGCTAAGGATCTTTCCATTCTCTATCACTAGAGAAGCCGCGGGGTATCTAGCTGAGCTTCCTTTGGACTTAATCACTTTGTGGGAGGATCTCCAAGATGCATTACTCAAAATATTTTCCCCTCCTTCCAAGATGGTTAAACTGAGAAAAAGTATTGACAACTTCAAAAGAATCAAAGGTGAGCGATTGTATGAGAGATGGTTATGGTTCCGAAAACTCTTGCTACAATGCCCAAACCATGAAGTCCCGAACACCTATTATTTCAATACTTTTATGTGAGTCTAGATGCAGTCAACAAGGATATGGTTGACCAGTTGGTACGAGGAGGAATCATAAAATAAACATTTTTTAATGCTTATGAACTATTGGATGGCATGACCAAAATTAATTGGGTTTGGTACACAAGGGATGACCTTGTATCTTTTATGTACGGGGGTCCGTCCAAAAAGTAACTTGATAAAGATCAAGAGAGAGAAAAAACATGGCTAAGATTTTTACTCAGTTGGATCTCTTGACTAAAAATGTAATGGGAGGAAACCGAAAGAGTGTTTATGTTGTAGCTGCTTCTAGTTATGTCCTGTATGGTAATGTGTTTTGGGAAGGTGGATACAATGAGGAGATACATTATATAGGTAACCAGGTTAAAGGTTCTTGGCCATTTTTTCCAAGGCCACTGAGGAATAGAGGTTGGAACAATGGTGCTGGATGGCAAGATATATCTTGGCCAGAATAAACTCAAGTCAGATGTTGGAGAGATTCTGATGGATCACGGGATAGGTATGTTCCACCCCATTATAGGGTAAAGGCTTCTGACATTGAAGAACTTTCGGACTGAGGACATGTTAACCCAATTCTTGAACAAGGTTGAGGCCTCAACAAAGTGTTAAAGTAGATGAAGTCTTATTTCCAAAAACTGAGTCAAACTGTGACTTCACACTCAACTTCTATTAAGCATTTGGAGACTCAACTTGGTAATATATCAATCCATCTCAACCAAAGGCCAAAAGGAGGATTTCCCAGTGATATGGTGGTTAACCTAAAGAGTGCAGACCAACAGTGTTTGGCTATCATGACCCACAGAGGAAAAGTTGTAGAAGGTATTCATCCAACACTTGTGATTGAGGAAGTTAAGAAAGAATTTGAAGATGAATAAGGCATTGTGGGTGTCAATGATGATGAGGACTTAATTGTGAATGAAAGCGATGAGACTCTTGGAAATCCCAAGAGTAGTGAAAAAGAGAAAGTTAGGGGTGATGTTGTCAATGCTAAAGAGCGTCCCCTAAGAAACAAAATTCAACCGTTAAGTTAAAAGTTCCTCAAGTTAAGTCTAATCCTCCATTCCCTCAAATATTGAAAAAGAAAGAGGAAGATACTAAGTTTCAAAAATTCCTTTCTATATTCAATTCTCTATCCATAAATGTCCTGTTAGTTAAGGCAATAATTAAAATTCTAGGGTATGCAAAGTTTATGAAGGAGTTGGTGACAAAGAAAAGGACCTTGGAATTTGAGATGATCGAGGGGTCTCATAATTGCAGAGCTATCTTGACAAAGAATTTGGTTGCTAAGTAAGAGGACCTTGGTGCATTCACAATTCCATGCACCATTGGAGCTTTCAAGTTTAGCAAGGCGCTATGTGATTTAGGAGCGAGCATAAATCTTATGACCTTGGCTATATTTGAAGAGTTAGGTGTCACGACCCGGATAGGGGGACTAGATGTGACATGGCGAAGGAGAACTTGAAAGTCCTCGATAAATCCATCATAGCATCATTACACTCATCATCGGTTCGTAAGTTCGGAGAATAAACACATAACATATAAATTCTAGGGAATTGCGGACTTGGGATTCAAACTATGGGGATATTTTCGGGGATGGGATAAACATGAGTTCACGTAACACATAACAATAATCCCTAAGGGAAATGGGAAAAGGGAATTCAACTATGGGGACACACCGGGATTATGGTACTTACCACATAAGCACATAGT
>JBCEWC010019562.1:0-11356 GCA_038996855.1 Solanum aculeatissimum
ATTCTTTGGTGAAGATTGGAATGGAGACTTGGAGCTTGAGATTGATCCTTGAAATCAAAGATTAGAGTTTGAGATCCATGAATTTGTTTGAGAAGTTTGGTGAAGTGTTGGAGAGGTTTTGGGGAGAGTTTTGGGAATGTTCTTGAATGGTATGAAGTAAAAATGACTAAGTATGGGACATATCCCCTGTATGTAAAACGTCCCCAACACTTAGAAAAATAATAATGCCTATGAACAGTAAAATAGCATTCTGGAATTTGCATTTCCTGCACAGACAGATTTTACGAAAATGGTCATAACTTCTTCGTCCGAACTCCAAAAAGGTGAAACGAAGTGCGTTGGGTAGCTAACTTAAAGGGCTTTCCATGAATATATTATGGGCCACCCTGTTATTTGTGTGCTAAGATATATGACCCTCCACAATAGACTATCGAAAAATACTTCATTTGGAAATTTTGAATTTTGATACGGTCGTTCTAAAATTCGGGTGAGACCCATTTCCCACTCCATTTGACCCCCTAAACAAGAATATGAAGTCATATTTTCCAAAAATGAAATTAATTTTTAGATATAGCTAAAACAAGTTTCCGGTAACTCCCGAAGAATATTTTTAGGAACTTTTTGGGTCGTTTCAATTTCTTATGCACAATAGGTTTGTATCATCTCTAGTAGTGGAGGTGAAGGAAAAGTAAGACCAAGACCCCACCTTGCTGTAATTGAAGAAGGAAGTACACAAGCAGAAGGTGATGACATTTTCCAAATGGGAAGATGTGGTATTGAGATATCAAGGTAGAGTATGTTTCGAACATTGATGGTATTCGATAAAGGATCATGGAATAAGCCCATAACTCTAGATATTTTATCCATCCAGGCTCAACTAAGATGTACCATGACTTCAGAGAAGTCTACTAATGGAGTGGGATGACAAAGGGCATCACTGAGTTTATTTCCAAATGCCCGAATTGCTAACAAGTTAAAGAGCATCAGAAGCTATGTGGAGTAACTCAAAACTTTGAGATTCAGAATGGAAGTGGAAAATGATTAACATGGACTTTGTCATAGGCTTATTGAGGTCTCGTATATAACATGATTCAATTTGAGTGATTGTTGATAGGATGACAAAATATGTGCACTTCTTGGCAGTAAAGACGACTACACCGCAGAGGATTATGCCCGATTATATATAAGAGAGATTGTTAGGTTGCATGGAGTCCCTTTTTCTATCATCTTAGACAGAGGAGCTCAATTCACCACTCAATTTTGGAGATCCTTCCAGAATGACTTGGGTTCGAAGGTGAACCTTAACACTGTTTCCCACCCACAACACATGATTCAAACTTTGGAGGATATGTTGAGAGTCTGTGTTATTGACTTCAAAGGTAATTGGGATGACCATTTGCCTCTAATTGAGATTGCCTACAATATCAACTTTTGTTCAAGTATTCAGATTGCCCTATATGAGGCACTTTATGCGAGGAGATTTAGATCACTAATTAGTTGGTTCCAGGTGGGTGAGATAGAGTTGATTTGGAAAAACTTAGTATATCAAGCTATAGAGAAGGTTAAAATCATATGAGAGAGAATGAAGACTGCATAGAGCCGACATAAATCCTACACCGATGTTAGGAGAAAAGACTTAGATTTTGAGGTTAACGATTGAATGTATTTGAAAGTGTCACCCATGAAGGGTGTGATGTGATTTGACAAGAAAGGGAAGTTGAGTCCGAGACATCCCTTACCAGATTGTAAAAAGGGTGGGCAATATAGCTTATGGGTTGGAACAACCACCAGAGTCAATAGTCATCCATCCAATCTTCCACATTTCTATGCTTAAGAAATGCTTGGAAGATCTGCAGTTGGTTGTTCTTGTAGAGAGAATTAGAGTGAAAGATAGTTTGAGTTATGAAGAGATCCAAGTCTAAATCCTTGATCGTCAGGTTTGCAAGTTGAGAACCAAAGAGATTGCATTTGTCAAGGTACTGTGGAGAAATTAGTTTGTAGAAGAAGCTATTTGGGAAGATGAAGAGGATATGAAGGCCAAGTACCCTCATTTATTCTTGCCCGCTGATGATAAGAGAGTTAATGGTAATGATTCCTTCCTATACCTTAAGTTCTCGTCTATTCTGAGTTTGAATGACAATAGAGTCCTAGAATCTGATTGATGATTGGTTTGATTTGTTGGTTGATTATTTGCTTAACTACTTATTTGATCGATTGCATGAGTGTTTGTGACCTGTTTGATTGTTGAAGTCTTGGATATGATTCGTGCCTTGACTAGGTTCCTAGATTGCTCTTCATTCAAGGACAAATGATCCCAAAGGGGGAATAATGTAACCCCTCTTCCCTGTATTTATTCCACCTAGTCTATTGTAAATACCCAGGAGAAACTGAAACAATTACTGAGAAAATCACATGAAGAAATCACAAAGGCCATCTATAACCCGTAGAGTGATCTACAATCCCTAGATGAGGCCTTATAGGTGCTTATGTGACTTGGTGAAAATTGTCAATGTTTGAGGCCCATGTAGGAGATAGTGTACGGGCCATACACCATTCCACAACCTGTAAATCATGTTTCGTAGCTTGATGATTCAAAAATCAACTTTTTTGGATATTTAATGACGCGATACCAATTGCCCGTCATCTTAGTTATGGCCAGTAAAATAGGTTTCATAGATTGATGTTCCAAATATTAAGATTTTTGAACCTTGAAATGATGTGTCATCGGATGGCCCGTGGTTCATGTTAGTCATAGAAAGAGGTTCGCAAGTCCCTGGTCCAATTTCCAGTAACTCAAATTTTGGACACCCTCACCTACAAGAGGCCACTTATGACCTGTAAATGGAATCACGACTCGTAGACGGAGTCTCGTGGGTTCCATTCAATAGTTTTTAAGAGGGATATTTTTATCTTTTTCTACCCTTTTGTATTAAAACTTATGGCATTTTTGACTTAATTTAGGTAACTTATTAGTGCTTTAGGTGTATTATTCCTCATTATACACTTAGAAATTTAGAGAGCTTCGAAGATGGGAGAAAAGCGAGGGTTTTGAGTTCAAGCTTGAGAATTGTTAAGGAGTTGATTGTTCTTCATAATTTCAGGTATGTAAGGCTACCTAAAGCATTTGACTGAGTTCTTCCATGTGCCTATCCCTCTACTTGAGTTGAATATATGAATTAGATTTGAGTATTGAAAATCCTATGATCCTAATTTTGAGTCCTCATGAGCATATATGAAAAAATTTATGCATTGCATGTTGTTTATATGAAATTTGGGATACTAGACTTCTACTTGACAATATGAGCCCTAATTTGCATTATTCTATGAGGTTTTGTATATTGATTAAATTGAGATCATGAGCCTAACTATCTGAGTTGAGTGACTTGAGTGCTAACTGAGCATATTATCTGTCTACATACATATCTAATAAGCATCCTATTTGTTTTATGTGATGTGCATGATTGAGTGGAGTGTAAATGACCATTTGAGTTAAGTTTGAGTCATGATTCTATGCATGAGTGATCACCCTGATTGGCTGAGTTGTTGAGTGATTGAGTTGAGTTGATTTGAGATAATTTAGAGAGACGAATTTGGAGTTGATTGGCATGAGCATGTTTTAGTCTTGGGAGAAGTATTGAGCACCGATATGGGAGCGAGTAAATAACTACTCTAACCCATAAACTATGTTGCCAG
This sequence comes from Solanum aculeatissimum, assembly GCA_038996855.1. Lineage (NCBI taxonomy): Eukaryota > Viridiplantae > Streptophyta > Magnoliopsida > Solanales > Solanaceae > Solanum > Solanum aculeatissimum. The sequence continues at coordinate 3,694 of JBCEWC010019562.1, forward strand.
TATAAGATAGTCATGCAGTTAACTCTGGCGACTCATATCCCAAAAGATGGACATTTACTTTGGATCCAAGAGAGAGTTGATTGTCTTTTACCTTGGAAAGTTTAGGACAGGCGTGGCAACGATATCATCGTCGTGTATATCACCAAACTAAAGGTGGTAGGAGTTATGTCGGTTAAGAGAGATTCCTAAGCAACACTTGATTGAGCATATCATGTTTTAAATTAAGTTGCATCACATTAGGTCTATTTTAAAAGCATGGTTTTAAACTTTAAACTTGCATATTCACCGAGTTGAGTTATGAGTTATGAGTTGATGAGTTGAGTTGACTGCTTTGAGTTTGAGGTTTAATTTTTTACTTTAGCCATTCTTACATACCAGTATATTCCATGCACTGGCATCCGTTTGGGCATGCATTGTTAATGATACAGATATAGGTGATAGAGGACTTCAGCCAGCGCATCGTTGAGGTCCAGCTTCTCGCTTTCAGATTTGGTGAGCCCTTCTTGCTTTTCGGAGGAGATTTTATTTTCTTTCTTTATTTGAGTAGTACTAATAATGCTATTGAGGTATCTCGGGACTTGTCTTTGCACCTTCTAAATGGATAGAGGCTTCATAGACATTGAGTAGAGATAGTTTAATTTTTTTTTCAAACTTGATCATTCGAAACTATTATTATAAAAGTTTTATTTATCTAAAATGATTGCTTTTCTGAGTATTTTTTCGCTATCGAGTATGATGTGATGATGAGGCCAGGTGATTCTCTTGGAGAATCAATGGCTCTTCAAGTGTCGGTCACGCCAAGGGTACCCTCTGGGAGCGTGACAAAACTATACAAAATATACCTAATGTGAAATTATTTATCCTTAATAGACCAAACCCAAACTATTTAGTCTCATTTACTAAAATAATAATTGTATAACATTAATTATGAGTTTTATTACAAGTTTTACTCTTACCCGAAATAACTATATTTTTTTACCCGAAATAGCCAACAAGAATGAATGTATTTCTACAACATTTGTCTTTCTTCCATCAACTATTTCTCTCTCTTCCATTAATTTCTACAATGTTTCTTTTTCTTCCATTAATTTTTGTAATTTTTTCTCACTCCTAATAAATTTTCAACAACTCTGACTTCCCATTACTTTCTTTCCTAATAAATTTTTAACGGCTCCAACCTCCATCACAAAATCACTTATGTGTTAAATTTGTATTATATAAATACACATATAATGATTTTATAACACAATTTTTATATATCAACATATAAACTAATTTAAATAGTTTTTGAATGGCTAAAATTCGAGCAAAATATTATTTTGACATTAATAATTAAAAAATAAATATAGGCGACAATGGTAGTACATTTTAAATTTAATATATTAAACATACTGGTTTAGTATATGTACGTTGCACGTGTATGTTACGTCAATATTACTAAATTGAATACTATAAATATTATAAAATTCTTAATATTGTCAGAAGAGTATACATTTTTTTTATTATTCATCCGATGTTCAGAATCCACATTGAAGTCCAACTAATTTAAATTCAGCCTTGACAGACCTCATTCGGGAATAACGCTCTCTACCAAGATTGTTTTTCATACCTAGCCTACATAATTCTAAGAATATGAAACAATAATGGACGAGCCTAAACATACATTTAATTCAAATATAATGCAAAGAATATTTTTTATGAATAATATGTATAATTCTATTTGTTTTATTCGGGATACAAATAATCATATTTTGTTAAAAAAGGTAAATTTGAAAAAACTATATTTCATTAAATATTTTTTGAAATACACTTTTCACAATTTTTAAAAAAATATTGTCAAATAACATAATTTTAAAAAATGGACACTTTGATTTTTCAGAAATATGACAATAAAAAGATTAGTCTTTCAACTTCTTTGAGAGTAATGGTACTCTGAATTAATAAGTTTTTATTCAAATAATAAAGGAAAAAATCTCAAAGTGATTCATCCTATTGTACTTGAGAGTTAAAAAAAACTTTATATTCTCTTATTATTACAAATAATTTTAAGAGTATTGTTCACCTCCATAAATAAACAAAAAATTGGATTTTTTGTCGATCAACGTAGATGGAGAACATCTGCTAATAAAGATTGATTAATCATGAAGTATTGAAAACATAAATAACTTTCATAAGTAAAAGAAAAAAAATAGCAAAACTAACAAATCCAACTTTTTACCAACCATGTCTTTGTTGAGACGCCTAAAATCTCTTTAATATTTTTTATTTTACTATATATTTCCAAACTCCTTAATTATTAATTCTACCTAATATCTCATGTTCGATATTTTTCTCTCACCATATATTTTAGTATTCCTTAATTTAAAATTTTATAATAAAATAAAATAATAGTTTGAAAAGAAATTATAAATGATAATTTTATTTGTTGTATTATTTGTGTATCACATTAATTAATAACAAATATATATGTATATAAAAGAAATTACTAAATTATTGTGTGTACAATATATTATTAAATATAAAACTTTTAAAAATTAACATTAACAAAAATGATTTTGGTAAAACGCAAAATGACAACCTGAAGTTGCACCGAAAGAAAATTGAAAGTCATTTGTCAAGAGTCTTTATATTGTACTTAATATATAAACATTGATATACTTAACTCAGATTTAAGTATTTCATCTAACTTGACTTTCGGAAATAATAGTATTACATAAAAAATACTAATGGATAATGAAATTTCTTCAAATAATTAAAAATAAAAATGGCAGAATCTAAAAGAAAATATCATTCTTTTTGGATCTTGTCTAATACCAAATAGCTTAGGAATATAAAAAACTTCATACATTTTAATGAGAGAAAACCTTAGACCTCTTACCATATAATTTTCTCTCATCATATTATAAACATATAAAATTTATTAAAATATAAATTTCATAAAATAATTAAAATTATATTAAATTCAAAATATATTGGTGCAAGCAAATATTATGGATTAATATAATTGAGTTAATTAATTAAGTCCAATAAAATATGAATTTAATTAAAAGTTCAAATTCATTTCTCTGAGCTACAAAAAATGATCCACTTTATTAGGCCCAATATCTTCTCATCCTAGATGCCTACTTGATGTCACGTGTTGGATGATGTAGCATACCAAGTCAAACAAAGAAGTGATCAATAGGATCATGTCATGTATCAGAATGACATGGCATTCCTATCTCAATCAAAGGGCAATAAAAATATGTCACATGTACAAATGATGTGTTCTAACCAATCAAATATCGCCATGTCACTTGAAAGGAAACCTATTCCTATCACTTTTCCTGCACCATGTTACCTTAAATCTGATTGGCTAGAAGAAAGTCCGATTCCATCATAATTCCTCTATTCTACAACTATATATAGGGGTCCTCATAATTCATAACAGACATATAAGAATTCTAACAAAACGTCAGAGAGAGCTCATAGATCAAACACCACAGATATCTCTACAAACAACAAGAATTCAAGCATTTAAGTTCAAGAAAACATCAAGATCAAGACCACCAAATTCAATAACAAGGCCAAAAGCCTGTGAGTTCAAGTACAAGTCAAGATCAAGTTCAAGAACAAATCCATACCAAGTTAAAATTCAAGTTCATCAAATTCATAAATCAAGATCAAGACCACTGAATTCAATATCAAGCCCAAAAGCCCTTGAATTCAAGTACAAGTCAAAATCAAATCCATCAAGTTCCATCAAATTCAATATCAAGCTAAAGAGCCCTTGAATTTATATTTGAAAAGATGAATCAGAGAATCCATAGAGATTGTAGAACTCGGTTGTGGTAATATTTTTCATTCCTTGATTATTATTTTCTCGACGTGAAATTTTATCGTCATACAAATTCTGGCACGCCCAGTGGGATAATCTCTTACTCTCATCTCAACTTTTCAAGCATTAAAGAATATTTAAATGGCTTCCAATAAGATCTCCCAATCCACTTCCTCTAAGGCTGCTGAATCTACATTTTCTGCGGAAGTAGAGGGAATCCTTGGTGTTACTTTTGGAAGTGTCAAAGCAGTTACAAGGAGAAAAGTCACTATGCTAGGACAACAAACATTGTAGGTGTCATCCACACCATCTCTTGATTTTGGATCTTCTACCCCAAAAGGAGCAAGATCTATTAAAAATGTTTCAGAAGGAGGAAGTAGTGTTGCTGGAAATATCAAGAAGACTTTGGCTCTACTTGAGGTCTCTGGTTCCAAGAACTCTACCTCAAAGAAAGACCGTGACTCATCCAATAAATCTTCTCCATATGCATCGCGTAATGTGAGCCCTCTAAAGATCAACTTTTACAATAATACATGCTTCTCTTCAATTCTTCCAACAGTCATGCAAGCGATGACAACTAACACTTAATCCATGAAGGAACAACTCTCAAATTTGGTAAAGATAATTGAAGGATTGACCAAGCATGTGCCCAAGAGTCTCGCATTGATAAATTAATGGACAGGGTGGATGAATTACTAGATGGGGAATCTAACCATGTACCTGGGAAGGATAATGAAATTCAAGAAAATGAAATTCTTGTGAAGCAAGCACCACCTATCAAGGAGATGTCAGTTTCTGCTAAAAGGACGACCCCACATGATCAATTAAAGAAGCTTATTGAAGGGAACATAAAAATAAGTATGAAGTCTCCGTGAAGTCTTCCCATATGTTTGCTAAGCGTTATACTATAACAATTGATAGCCTTAAAATGCTTGCAGGTTATCAACCTCCTAAATTTCAACATTTTAAGGGAAAAGGAAATTCAATGCAACATGTTCAACATTTTGTGAAGACGTGTAATAATGTTGGGACCCATGGCGACTATCATGTCAAATAGTTCATCCACTCTTCGAAAGGAAATGCCTTTGACTGGTACACAGATCTTGAGCTTTATTCCATAGACAATTGGGAGCAATCAGAGCATGAATTTATTAATTGGTTCTATAGCACAAGGCGTATGGTGAGCATGGTAGAACTCATAAATACTCGCCAAAGAAAGAATGAACCATTTATCGACTTCATAAATCGATGAAGGAACACGATTAGATAGACTTAGTAAAGCCTCTGCGATTGAAATGTATATCCAATGAATGCACTAAAGGCTTCTCTACATCTTATAAGGAATCAAGACAAAGTCCTTTGAAGATTTAGCCACTCGCGCCCACGATATGAAGTTAAGTATGTCTTCTATAGGAAAAGATATAATGTCTATCTGTGATCCTCGCATAGGAAAACATAAGCAAGAACTAAAGAAATGATGCAAATTTTTGCTCAAAAATGACAACAAGGAATCCATGAATGTCAATGCATCGCCCATAAAGTTTACTACAAAGGAAAGTAAGAAGCAAAGTGTAAAGACAACTTATCAAGGGTGTCCAAATCGAAAGTTAACTTTAAAGGAGATACAAGAAAAAAAATATTCTTTTCTGTATTATGATGTTTCTCAAATATTTGATGAATTGGTTGAACTAAAAGTCATTGAGTAGAGATGAAATGGCTTGATAAAGCTCGAAAGACTAATGATCCAAACTATTACAAATATCATAGACTTTTGGGTCATCCTCTTGAAAAATATTTTGTCTTCAAGGACAAAGTTATGAAATTGGCTAGGGAAGAGAAGATTGTCCTTAATGATGAGAAAGCAAGTTATAACCAAATCTCTATCACTTTTGGCTATCTTGCCCCAGTCCAAATATATACCTCTAAAAAAGATAAGTTATTAGAGCCCAAACAAGACCCAAACTAATAGAGATGATGATGGAGATTGGATTCTTCTGACTAGGTAGAGACATAATAAGACAAGTTCATGAAAGCAATCATCAAAGCAACCAACCAAAGGGAGGATAATGAGGATACAAACAAAGCAAAAGTCAGTCAAACGTCCAAAGAATGCAAAAGTAGAAGTACATCACCACCAGAACCCATGACGTCCTATGACTTTTTGAGAGTTCTTACTGAGTTGGTTTCACACCAAGACTATACAAGAAAATATCAAGGCATTATGTTTTAATGTTGACAAAGAAGAAACCACAGGTGATACTCCATCAAAAGAATCTCCCTTATCTTCTATAAAGCTTGTGGAACTCTCTCTTCAAGAAGTGTATGCATGTGATAAAAAATCACATTTATGGATGATTATCTTCCATTGGTGAAAAAATACATAATTATCCTTTATATATGGTGGATCACGTGCTAGAGAAGAAGATAAATAGAATCTTGATTGATGAAGGACCTCGAGTTAACATTTTGCCCATCCATATATTGAAAAAACTAGGCATCACGACCGAGGAATTGGCAAAAGTCATCTGTTAATACAAGGATTCAATCAAGGGGGTAGAGGTTTATAGGCTCTATCAAGTTAGAAATCCATATTTGTAATTTGCGATCTAGTGCATGAATGCATGTGATCGATGCAAAGACATCATATAATACATTGCTTGGCGGGCCTTGGGTACATGAGAATAAAATTATCTCATCCTCCTACTATCAATGATTGAAGTATCTATAAGATGGAATCAAAATGAGAAAAAGTTGTTGCTGATAATCCTTTTACTAAAGTTGAGTCTTACTTTGCTAATACAAAATTTTATCTGAAGAATTATATTTTGAAGGAGGAAAAACTTGATGATGTCAAATCAACCAAGTCCAATACGCTTGCCAGCAAAGGAAATGATGTGGTTATTAAAAAGGTCAAGACCAATATTGGAGAGTTTGATTTCTGCCCAAATAAAGAGAAGATCTGATGAGGCGCAAAAATGCTCATCATTTGACACTTTTCTAGATGAAATCTTTTCGAATTCTCAAGCCAATTATTGCGTTTAATGTTTGTATAGTTTATTTTGCAGGAAAATCAGGCAAGGCACGAAAAAGAACAAAATGGAGCAAACTGTGCCCCAAATGGTCAGGCTTACGGACCGTGTACTATTTAACAGGCCGTGGGACTGACCGTGGAAGGTGACAGAGAGGGCCAGTGTGGAAAGGAAGCAAAAATGGGCAAAGTCCAAATACACGAGAGGAGCAACGACCCATGTACATGTCAACGGGCCGTGTACTTGCTCGTTAAAGGTGACAGAATATCAGCAAATGAAGTCTGAATGAATTGAGGCCAAGTGAAGATAGACGGATGGTGTAACGGGCCGTTGAAGGATAGATGGTCCATATCAAGCTTCGTTAAACATCACATAACCTTGTCCAGAATGCACCAGTGAAAAACAAGTGAAGGTAATCCATACGGACCGTTTGACGGGCCGTGTAACGTTACACGGTCCATTGTTGGTGGTTGTTAAACATCACAATGATCTATTATGCATGGACGGTTGAATCACTGAGTTACGTGTACCCAGACGGAAGGTGACATGGACCGTTGAACAATAGACAGTCCGTGTAGTTGCCGTTTTCGTGTAACGAAGTCCAATTTTTCTATTTTGTCTAGGATTTGTTTTGAATCATATAAATACACTTTTATTAGGTCATTTTATGATCATCAAGACTGCTAGGTATTGAACAAGAAGTTTTGACTTGAGTTATTACTTTTGCAACTTTTTGCTATAATTGGTTCATTGAATTACAATTACGATTTGTGATTCCATTGATTTTCCCAACTGTAAGTGTAAATCATGTCTTCTC
>JBCEWC010019563.1:0-11356 GCA_038996855.1 Solanum aculeatissimum
CTTGAAAGTTTAAAGTTTTTATTATTTTATAAGTTGTAACTTTTTAAATTATATTAAATAAACTTAACAATTTAAAAGATTAAATATTTATAGATATAATACAACTATACAAGTTAATAACTTAACAATTAAAAAAAAATATAAAACCAATTGGAACCGGTTCCGATACCGGTCCGATCCGGTTCCAACTCAGTACCTATTAGACCGGTCCGGAACCCCCCGAATTTTCGGTAGACCCGGTTCCAATAAGACCGATTTCGATACTTTAGGAGATTTTACAGAACCGATACCAATTTCAATTTTGATAAAATCGATCCGTTTGGAACCGATCCGATCCGTTGCCACCCTTAGTTTGGAGTATGTTTGTATTTTTCTGGTTAAAATGAAAAGAGTGACTCGACATAATAATAGAGGGACATGGTGGATATTGATATTGAAAAGGATATGATGGAAAGGGAAAAAAATAAAACCTTTTTAGTGACTTTTAAGTTAATTTTTTGGGAGTCAGTTGCTAACACATTCCCAGATCTCACGGTTTACAGAATTTCAGGCTTTTTATAGTCACTGTGTTGTTTTTTTCTTTCTCGAGAAAAATTCTACCTTCTTTTTATAACCTCAAAATGTTGCCAATTTTAGCATATTGTTGTGTAAAGATTGAAACTTTGTCATCTGGGTGTTTGAGCTTTTTCCAGTTCTTGAAATAGCTAGTTGTGTAAAGAATGAAATGTTGTCATCTCGGTGTTGAAATAGCTAGTTGTGCTGGGAGCTTTTGTTGAAAAAATTACTTTGTTGAGAAGGTGAGATTGTAGAAATCTGTACGGTAAAGAATGTTGTATTTGCTTTGGAATGTGGGGCTGCTAGTGTTTTGTACATTGATGGAGAATTCTTCTGCTACGCTTTCTCCTGCTGGTATAAACTATGAAGGTTAGCTTCTTTCTTGAATTTACCCTTTCATCAAATTTTGTGAAGAGTAGAAGAACTAGTTAATTCCTCCGCATCGGACGAAAAACTAAACATTATATCTAAGTTTAGGATTATTTTTATGTATCTATCTACATATATAGATGTTGAATTCTTCTTGTGTTTACTTCTTTATATTTGAACCCGTCAATGAAAATTTTGGCTTCACCACTTCTCATTATGACTCTTAGACTGTGATTTAGTCCTCTGCAATGTGTATGAGTATGTTTTCTATCTTTTTCCTTTACGATTTCCTCTCGTTATATTGAATCTTTGATGTAATGACAAACTGAAAAGTGAAACAAGTGGAAGTGACTTCTTTTCCATATAATAATGTGCAGTTGTTGCTTTGACTGAAATTAAGAAAGCCTTGCATGACCCATATAATGTTCTGGATAATTGGGATGTGAATTCTGTAGACCCTTGCAGTTGGAGACTGGTCACTTGTTCCTTGGACGGCTATGTGTCTGCTCTGTAAGTTGTTTAGATGAAGAGTACTTTAGTAGAACTTAGTTGGGTCGTGAAAAGGCCTGCTTTTAATCCAGTAAATTTATTGCTGAATATTTTCTCCTGCATCAGAGCACTACCTAGTCAAAGCCTATCTGGCACCTTATCGCCTGGAATTGGCAATCTAACTAACTTGCAATATATGTAAGTTCTTGACTATATACTTCTCTTAGTTGCTGCTGTTTGGTTCTGTTATAACCTGAGGTCACTTCTTGTACAATTTTCTTAGTGTTATTAAGCCATTTTATTGGAAAGTGTAATTGACTTGTTCATGTAGATTATTGCAAAACAATGCTATTTCCGGTCATATTCCTGATGTGATTGGGAAGTTACAAAAGCTTCAGACAATTGATCTTTCCAACAATAAATTTGAAGGTGAAATACCAACTTCCTTCGAAGACCTGAAGAATTTGAATTATTTGTGAGTTCTTGAATTTTCACTTATTATTATTCACTTTCAAGAGACCTCTTATGACAGACTAAAGCTGACTCCAACCATATATTTCGCTCTCTCAGAGATTGAATACATCATGTGACCTATTGACTAAAATTCTTCTGTTTCTTCTCATCCTTGTGTTGACTTTTAGCTGATCATTGCTTGCAGGGATGTCTCTTATAATAATTTAAGTGGTACCCTTCCTAAAATATCAGCACGAGCTTTCAAGTGAGTCGTCTTTTTCTATTGCTGTAATACTCAGTTATTTCATTTTCAAGTAGTTATTCTTAATAATATCGACTTTAAACTATTGCTGTACCTGTAGATCTCGAAACGTAATTGACAAAAATCCATTAGTTAAAATACAATGATGAATACTTTTGGGTGAACTGTTACTTGAAAAGTATTTTATTAGTATTCCGCACTATAGTGAGATTGAATTCTTCATGGATTTCAGAGTTCTCGGGAATCCTTTAATTTGTGGTCAAGGTTCTGAGAATAACTGTTCAGCAGTCTATCCAGAACCACTATCCTTCCCACCTGATAGGCTGGCAGGTAAGTATAACATTTTTGTGCTCAAGTCCCTTCCCTTTCAACTGAAAATGGAAAACTGTTAAAACAAATTATACATACTTTCTGCTATTTGTGTTATTGAAAATGTGTTGCATTCATTATTTTTGATATCACAGATCAATCAGGTGCTGCACGCAAGAGCCGCCGCGTGGTTGTTGCATTTGTTGCAAGTTTTGGTGCTTCATTCTTGGTCATAATAGCCGTGGCTTTGCTTCTTTGGTGGCGCTACAGACATAATCAGCAGATCTTCTTTGATGTCAACGGTTAATCAATTTACTTTCCCCCTCTTCTCTATGATAATTCCAACTTTTATTAGTTCTGTATTTCTGATTCTTTTCCTGCAAAAGATTTTTCTTCATTCTTCATGCCTTCATGGATATATATTGTGCCAAGTGAGCTTTTCATTATTTTCTGAGTAATTGGTGTTAGGTATCACGTGGATATTTTTAAAGCTAGGATGTTACAGAGTCACCTGTTTGTAGTTTGATTCTTTATTTTAATCTTTAAATAGATTTTTGTGATTGTTGATTGTCAATTCATTTATTTAGTTTTAGAGAGGACACGAGTGGTCAAGTAATAGGTAGTGGGGATCAATTTTGTGTTTGCCCATATTCAATAAGCCTATTGAATGCAAAGAACCTTTGAGCCCTTTGGCATAATCGTTTTCCTAGTGAGGACTCAGAAAAGTTGTTTGAATTTTGTTGTTATTGGGACAAGTCCTGATCCACTACAGACTACCTTTAACTGTTAGTTCCAAACATTGACAGAACGATTTGCTAATTACATATCTGAATAACTACACTTGCATTTTCTTGTTAAGATTGAAGTAAATATTTTTGTAAAAAGGAAGATGGGGTTAAGTTCACTCTCTCGGGCTACCATGCCTGGTGATTGCCTCGCCACTTTTATTGTGATGAAAGTTACTCTTGATAATCTTGTACTTTGGTTGTCTGATTCCTATATGTGGATCACTTTTGGGACCTTGTCTTTACTCTTTCCAATCATTTGCCATCACTTGTTACTGAATAAACCACATTTTTCTCCATCTCACTTGTCAAAAGATATTCTCCATCCGTCGCTAGCTATTCCTCATAGCTGTATCTGAGTTATGACTTCTCAATTGCAGATCATTGTTATCCAGATGTACGCTTGGGTCACCTGAAAAGGTACACCTTTAAGGAACTGCGGACTGCTACTGACCATTTCAGCTCAAAACATATTTTGGGAAAGGGAGGATTCGGGGTTGTGTATAAGGCCTGCTTAAACAATGGTACTGTTGTGGCTGTCAAAAGATTGAACGATTACAATGCTATTGGTGGTGAAAATCAATTTCAGACAGAAGTAGAGTTGATTAGTTTGGCTGTCCATCGGAATCTTCTCCATCTTTTGGGGTTTTGTTCAACTGAAAGTGAACGGCTTCTTGTTTACCCTTTTATGCCAAATGGAAGTGTAGCATCACGATTAAAAGGTCAGCTCCTGCCTCCATGCATGTGGTGTTGTTATTATGTAGTAATCATTAATAAGCTACTAACTTCAGATAATTAGTCCAACATTACCATTTATAAACGTCAAATATTTTCATGAAGGTGTTTGTTTTTTACTGCTCCCACCTCCATTCATTTTGTTAGACAGATAATTGATAGTATACTGAGAACATCATATCAAATTTTAGACTATGGATAGTTAAACGAATTTGAATTCTTGATGTTGTAAAAGGTGAATGGAAAAATATTATTGCTAGAATAATGCCAATTTTTAGACTATGTCTAAATGGGGAAAAAGTCATTTAAGTGAACAGTTCTTACTTCCTAATTTGTTTTTTTAATTTTAGATGCTTGCTGTCACCAGTCTTATTTTACTTGCTTCTCTAACTACATTTGAAAATCAGTCTCTTGGTGAAGCAGTTCAACCAATAGTATCCTCAGTGAGTGATATGAAGACCAGTGACTGCTAACATTGATGAATTGAAGCCATAAGATTCTGGTTAAGTACAAGCTTAGATGTTACGACCCACCTTTACCTCAGTCCCATCCTAGAGACCACCTTCACATACTCTGTACTTCTGTAGTTATATGATAAGCCATTATCGGTTTGCTGCAGGCTGAACTATTTTGAATGTTTCTGCATGTTCGAAACCAGGCAAACCATTATCAGCTACTTTTTAATAGTTCCCAACTCAATGAATTTTATATCAGTTGGAAGGCTGATACATATATTGGCTTGATTGAAAATGCATTGTGGTTTCTAAATTTGCAGATAGCATGTATGGTAAACCAGTTTTAGATTGGTCAAGGCGGAAAAAGATAGCACAAGGTACAGCGCGGGGGCTAGTTTACTTGCATGAACAGTGTGATCCCAAAATCATCCATCGCGATGTCAAAGCAGCAAACATCCTGTTGGATGAGGAATTTGAGGCAGTAGTTGGTGATTTTGGGTTGGCGAAGCTCTTGGATCACCGAGATTCTCATGTGACAACTGCTGTTAGGGGCACCATTGGCCACATTGCTCCAGAATATTTATCTACAGGCCAATCATCTGAGAAAACCGACGTTTTTGGGTTTGGAATCTTGCTACTTGAGCTGATTACAGGCCAGAAAGCTATGGACTTTGGTCGAGGGGCCAACCAGAAAGGTGTTGTTATGCTTGATTGGGTGCGCCTCTCTCTCTCTCTCTCTCTCTCTTGATGTACTGAGTAATTTTTGAAATATATACAGTGGGTTGTGAGAGGAGTAAGCTATACAGAGGTGGACGGAGCTATCGAACAAATGGGTTCAATTGAACCTAGTATTTTTGACATGTATCATAGATATATACACATGTGAAAAAACCACTAAAGTCAGCAAATATTAAATTCTGAAAAATAATTTCAAAAGTTCCATGAGCCTGGTGCATAGAACATTAAAGCTCGAACCCTCAAGTTTAAATCTTGTATCTGCCTCGAAAGATTTGAGAAAGAGTAATTGGACTGTTGTTGTAGCTGTTTTGTTTTGAGTTACAGGTTGTAACGTCAAATGTATCTGATAATGGTGTGTACATCTAGTTTACAAGACTGTTTTCCATTAGCATACTTTAATGAACTCTCTCTTTTAATCATATGCAGGTGAGAAAGCTGCATCAAGAGGAGAAATTGGACCTTATGGTAGATAAAGATTTGAAAAATAAGTTTGACCGGATTGAGCTAGAAGAGATGGTTAAAGTTGTCCTTCTATGTACCCATTTCAACCCTTGTCATCGGCCAAAAATGTCGGAAGCATTAAGGATGTTAGAGGGTGATGGATTAGCTGAAAAATGGGAGGCATCACAAAAGCTTGAGACTCCAAGAAACCGAGGTTTTGAACATAGATATTCCAATTATGTTGAAGAATCGTCACTAGTTGAACCAATGGAACTTTCTGGACCTAGATGACATCCATTTTTCGTTGCTCAAGTTGAAGTGACAAGTATTTCATGCTGTTGAATGTATGTATAAGAAAAGTTATGTGTAAACTGAGCTCATATATCCTCTCATTTTGAAATGATATGCCATGTTTCATTACTTCTTTTTAGATGAAAGAATTGAGATATGAGTAATAGCTTTCCATTCTCATCAGGTAAAATGGAGATTTTCCAAGTATACTTTCAAGTCATTGTGAAAAGTAGAAAGAATACTTGGGGACATTGTTATCAAGCCATTTAATTTGTTTATCATAGTCACATTAGAATTTTGTAAAAACGGAGGAATTTTATCCATTCCAATATCAAATCTGCGTTTAAACTCTTTTTACCTGTTTGACAAATGGTTTAAAAAAATCAAAAATTAAAAGTTAGTTTCCTCTACTTTTTCTTTTTGGCTTAAAAAGCCATTTATATTTGACTAACAATTTCTATATTATTTTGCTCCTATTTTTTTTTCTTCCATTCTCTTTTTGGTTTTGCTTTTTTCTTCTTCTTGCTCTTTCCTTCTTCCATTCTTTTTCTTCTTCCTGTTTTTTCTTTCTTCCATTTTTCTTCTTTTTCTTGCTCTTTCTTTGTTTTTTTTTATAAATTATTTATGATAAAGACGAAATATAACCATTACTTATTATAAATATAATTAAAAAAACATCTCAAATATTACATATGTTTTATTAAAATTATATATTTTAAAAATTAAAAATAATTTATACATATAAATTAACTTATATAATCAATTTATATTGAAGTTGAATTAAAATAAATTAATTCTAATTTAATTTAATTTAGAAATAAAAATTTAACGTAATAATTGCATTTATAATGTGTAACAGTTTAATAGTATTTTGGACATTTTGATTAAAAAAAGTGTTTAACAACACTTATGTACTAAACACATTAACAATTGTTTTTCAGCTTAAACACTTTTATCCAAACACGTAACTATTTATTTTTAAAATAAGTTTCAACACTTTAAAAAGTGCTTTTTGAAGTACTTTTTAAAATCCACTTTTTCTGGTCAATCCAAACAGGCTCTTAAAAGTGTTTTACATATCCTTTATTTAAGACGATAAAAAATAATTTTCTTTTTTTTTTAATTTTTTTTTATATCAAGTTAAAATTGAATTACAGAGAGTAATATGAAGAGTACAACTAGAAAAAAAATAGTAATACGTACCATTTTGATGTAAAATTAAATTCTCACTAAATATTTCTTTTTCATTCCTTAATTCGAACTTTTAGCAAAAAAATAAAAAAAAACTAAAATTAGGAAATTTTGTTGTAAAATAAAATAAAAGTTAGTAATGTAAAGAACCAGATAAACCATACAAAATAAAAGAATTTTGTTGATAGGATTATATTGAGGAACATTGTCATAGTGGCATTAGTCATTGAGAAGGTGAACTATATTATAGAGTTGTGAACAGTGGTGGAGTAAAGGAATTTATTTAAAGGAGTTCAAAATATTTAGAAGTAGACATACAAATTAATTGAATGAAATTTAATATTTATTATATATAAATAAAAAATTATTTTTATTATATAAAAATAGTATAATATTTTATCAAAAAGAATTCGAATTACCATCTAATTACAATATATCTCCGCTACTGATTGTGCATGATCAATGAGAAAGTAGTGGAGGTATAGATATTACTAATAAAAGAGGAAATTATATCTAAAAGTTAGGGTTATCCACAATTACAATTTTATTTTTAATACTCCTCTTAGGATGACTCATTGATAAATATCGTGTGTTGTTTAAATTTTACTAGATTTTTTTTTTGTTGAAATAATCTCAATTCAGAAAAAGAATACACATGGTAGACGATAAAATTTCGCGTCAAAAAAATAATAATCAAGAACGAAAAATATTGCTACAATCATAGTATTTTATTTTAAGGAGTGAGTTCTACAATCTCTATGAATCCTCTTATTCGTCTTTTCAAGTGTAAATTCAAGGGCTTTTTACCTTGATCTTGAATCTTGTGAAACTTGATAGATTTAATCTTGACTTGTACTTTAATTCAAGAGTTTTTGGGCTTGTTCTTGAATCCGGTGGTCTTTATCTTATGAATTTGATGAATTTGAACTTGATCTTGACTTGTACTTGAATTCAAGGTCTTTTGAGCTTGTTCTTGAATTCGATGGTTTTGATCTTGATGCGTTCTTGAACTTGAATAATTGATTTCTTGTTGCTTGTACAGAAATCTGCGGCATTTGATCCACGATCTCTCTCTGGCTTCTTGTTAGAATTCTTGATCCTTTTTTTTTTGAATTATGAGGAACCTGGCTATAAAATAGAGGAGTCATGATGGAATCATGCTTTCTTTCGGCCAATTAGATTCAAGGTGAAATGACGTAGGAAAAGTGATTAGAACGTGTTTCCTTTCAAGTGACATGATGAAATTTGATTGGTTAGGACACATCACTTGCATATGTGACACATTTTTATTGGTGTTTGATTGAGATACGAATGCCACGTCATTCTGACACATGGTGTGATCCTATTGATTTCTTTGTTTGACTTGACATGCTACGTCATCTGACACGTGACATCAAGTGGGCTTCTAGGATGAAAGAATATTGGGCCTTGTAAAGTGGGTCATCTTCTGTAGCCCAAATAAGTGAATTGAGCTTTTAATTAAATCCATATCTTATTGGACTTAATTAATTAACCCAATTATATTAATTCACAATATTCATTTTGGACTAATATATTTTAAATTTAATATAATTTGAATCATTTTATAAAATTTATATTTTAATAAATTTTGTATGATTACAAAGGCCTCCTACTTCAAGTATTGTCTTAAATATTTTATCTTTTAAAGACTAGATTTGAAGTATTAATTTGATATCTCTCGAAATTAGGAAGATGAAAATGTATTTCCCTTTATACCGCAATAGGTGAGGCATGAATATATTGGCATATTGTAAGAGATGGAGTGACCCCAAAAGATTATGATAACCTCAGTGTAGCCCTCAACTCACATGTAAAGTCACGTGATTTGCTGCATAATACAAATGTAACACCTTTAAAATTATTTCAATCCAATTTGGATATGGAATACATTGGATTCCTACTGTCAAAAGGTGACTATTGCCTTAATACCATTCCAATCCAAGAATGGATATGGAACTCACGTGATCTCCGCAACAAATGCTTGTTAGATTTCTTCTTTAATTAGGATTCCAATTAGGAGTAGAATTTGATTATTCAAAGTCTTTTACAAACTTGATAATCTTTTTCTATTAGGAGTCAGATGTCTTATTTATAACAAATTGAATTCCTCCATTCATGAGTCTATATAAAGATGTCAAAGCCACAAATAAAATAAAAGAACAGGCTCGTGAGAACAAGAAGACTTTATTTTTGCGCGACCTCATAAAAATTATCATATCTTGATTTAGGAGAATCGAAATCACGATCGGTTTATGACATTGAAAAGTAGAATCGAAGGGATATGCCTCACGCGGAAACAACGACCAGATTGCTTCTAGATTATCCCAGGTAATTTTTTGAAAATATTAAAATCTTGACTTAAGAATATCAAAATCATGAGCGGTTGGCAGAGCTGGAAAGTAGACTCGAAGGGCTACGACTCATGCAAAAACAACGACCAAATTGTTTCTAGATTATCTAAGATATTTTTTTTTAAAATTCAACATATATGTTATTTTTTTTGTCTTGACATCAGGGAAGCACTTTCCTACCTAGGTGATTTCTTCTTCTTCTTTTCGTGTGTTCTTTTGTCCCTTTTTTTTGTAGGGCCATAAATTCAAGATTCATCGTATCATAATAATTTGGTCTTGAGGTGTAAAGGTATGAATATATGTCCACGCCTTGAGATCACCAATTCGAGGTTTTACAATATCCCATATGTTTAAACATAAGGAATTCCCAATTCAAGGCTTTACAATATTCCAAATGTTTAAATATATGAGATCACCAATTCGAGGCTTTATAATTTTCTAAATGTTTAAACATAAGGGATCCTCAATTTGAGGCTTTACAATATTCCAAATGTTTAAACATATGGGATCGCCAATTCGAGGCTTTATAATATTCCAAATGTTTGAACATATGAGATCACCAATTCGAGGCTTTACAATGTTCACATGTTTAAGCATATGAGATCACCAATTCGAGGCTTTACAATGTTTAAACATAAGGGATCACCAATTCAACGCTTTATAATGTTTAAACATAAGGGATCACAATTCGAGGATTTACAATGTTTAAACATATGAGATCACCAATTCAAGGCATTACAAGGTTCCAAATGCTTAAACATATGAGATCACCAATTCAAGGCTTTACAAGATTCTAAATGTTTAAACACGAGGGATCACCAATTCAAGGCTTTATAATGTTCTAAATATTTAAACATGAGGGATCCCCAATTCGTGGCTTTACAATGTTCCAAATGTTTAAACATGAGGGATCACCAATTTGAGGCTTTACAATATTCCAAATGTTTAAACGTAAGGTGTGAAAAGGCCAACTTAAGGTGCAAAGGGACAAATTTTATCCACCTTAAGGCATGGAAATTTAGAGATCGTTTTAAAGATAAACCTGCGAAAAGGTCAGCTTAAGGTGTAAAGGGACAAATTTTGTCCACCTTAAGACATAAAATTTAGAGATCCTTTTAGAGATAAACCCTACAAAAAGGGCAGCTTAAGGTGCAAAGGAATAAATTTTGTCCACCTTAAGACATGAAAATTTAGAGATTCTTTTAAAGATAAACCCCACAAAAAGGTCAGCTTAAGGTGCAAAGAGACAAATTTTGTCCACCTTAAGGCATGAAAATTTAGAGATCACTACAAGAAAATAGGTCTTTAACAAGGGAAAATTCAGTCGCTAAAAATATAAATCCGATCGTTATTAGTCAATAACGACCAGTAAAAATTCCATCGTCATCGGTTATTAAAAGCTCTATCATTAAAAGTTAACGACTGAATTTAATTCGGTCGTTAAAAAAGCTTTAATGACGATAAAAATTCGATCATTATACCTCTCTTCAACAACCAAATTTTTCCTTCATTAATTGATATTCTAGTTATTAAAAAAAAAGGGAGCAAGCCCGGTGCACTTCTGGGGAAGGGCCCGACCACAAGGATCTATGATGTTACCAAGGTTTGAACCCATGACTTTCTGGTCACATAACAACAACTTTACCAGTTACTCCAAGACTCCCTTCAGTTCTAGTTATTAAAACCTTAATTATAACCATAAATCAGATCAGCAAAAGTGCATATATACACACACAACATACAAAAATGTGCATATTAGCATATATGAAACATACAAATTGATTATATTCATATAAAATTTTATAGTTAACTATAAGAATTGATATTGCGTAATGTTACAAAAATATAGACATACAAATTATATGATATTATATTTTTTAACTCTTAGTAAAAGAAAAACTAGAATATCTT
>JBCEWC010019564.1:0-11356 GCA_038996855.1 Solanum aculeatissimum
TTGTAGAATTTGGGGAAGAAGACTTGATTAGGTTTGATCTTGTTGGTTGTTTGCTTGGATTAAGGTATGTGGGACTTAATTCAAGGATCCTCTTTCATCCTTGAATATCCTCAGAACCCTAACCCTTTTAAATTGATTTTAAGTTTTCCAATTAGTTATGGGTTCTTCCAATATTATTGTAGTTTAGTGTTGGGACTTGAGTGTTGTAGTATTTTGGTGATTTAGACATGATTTTACACTTGATTTCATGGATGATTTATGAAACCTTATTGTTCAAGTTGCATGTTCAGTTTCATGATTTAACTAAGCATGGGTAACTTGCATTATGGTTTATTCATGGATTTCTATATGTTTTATGATCTAATGTCTTTCAAATTGTAACATCAAGTTTGAATTCCACTACCCATGATATTGAACTTCATTCATGGCATATGCATGGTTATGGTTATTTTGAGACTCTTCATGGATTCATGTTTTCAAGTATGATACTTTTTGTAAAGGCTTGTAATCATATAGTCTCTTTGTTAATGCTCTATGAGCACTCTGTTATGATAAGTTGCAAGGCTTGATATGATAAGCTATTAGATGGTCTACTCCTTATGCATTGACAAGATATGATCTTGACAAGTTTTGCAAGGTTTTGATAAGCTTTTGATTCAAGCATGAACAAGTTTTCAGAAATGGTTTTGTTTTGGCTAAGTATGCATGTTTTGAAAGAAAGTACAAGTTTCCGGATTTAAGTGTGTATGTACCTGTATTTATTCTCGTGGGTTGAGCTTAGCACCGAGGGATTGGAGTCAGGGTGGGCTTTCACAGAGTCCATACTCCTTTTTGTCAAACCATGTGCAAACATGGGTTAATTCCCTGTTTAGGGAACTCTATTAAGATGCGCCGACTCAAGCGTGCTTAGGGTATTATTTGGCAAATAGTACCCGATTCAGATAGTGGCTCGTCCGTATCTTTTTGGTTATGTCGGTTAAGGTTCCATCCCCGCTATATATATGAATCATAGGTTGCATCTCATGCATCATGGCATGGCATATTGTTATATTACTCTTTGGCCACGTGCACTCCTTTCGTATCATTTGTCCCCTTGACTTGTTGTGGGTCATACTATACTTGCCATATGCATTGCATGCCCACGTACTTAGTGCTTAATTGTGCTAACCCATATTATTTCTACATGTTCTCACTATGTAGGGTACGAGGGTGACTACTTCATTTTACCGGACGACGCTTGATTCTTATTGAAGACTTGTAGTGGTGAGCCCTATTGTTCAACGGCAATAGACACCATCTATCTACCCTTATGTTCTATGTATTTACTTTCTAGACTTGAGGGTGAGCCTCAAAGATTTTCAAGGCCCCGCTCTTCTATGTAGAGGCATGTTTTGGACAAATCTTTCTCTTGTACGTTTAATTTGTGTGTTGGATATTTGGCTATGTAATATGATGCTACTTCCGTTTGGTTTATGATTATGTCTCATGTTATGGTGATGGCTTATGTTCCCATGATATTATAAGGATTTGTATGTTGAGTATGATGTATGACTATGTGCTATGTGCAAGCATGTCTATCCCTTTCCCGTATTGTCCCCATAGCTTGAGTCACAAGCCCCTAACCCTTAGAGCTTATGTGTTACATGCTTTAGCTTCCGCGTTTCCGAACCGATTATGAGTGTAATGATGCTATGATGGCTTGATCGAGAGTCTTCGGGTCCTCTTTCGCCATGTCACATCTAGGACCTTATCCGGGTCGTGACATCATGGGTCGTGAAGCTTTTCACGGTTAGAACTCAAAGTGGGGTGAAACATGATGCGTTATAAAGATAATTCAAAGAGCTTCATTTGACTAGGTTTTAGGACACCCAATATTCTCTTTTACAAGGATATATGTTCATTTAAGGTAGACCCTTTTACCAATTCGTATGAAAAAAACATAGCCAATGGAATGCATTAGAACTTGGCTTGATACTGGAGACCCATGATGTGACACAGCCCGTGAAGGGTTAGTGTGTAAAGTGCCTTGGCCAAAATATGGTTTTCAAGGCCAATTCTCCTCTCACGATCCACCACACGACTAGTGCAGTGTCACACAAGCCATGTGGGGTTCATATGATGGACGCCTTGGTATAAAACTCCAATTTAAGGCCAAATACTCCACACATACAAGGCCAAGGGCCACATAAAGGCTTTTACACACTTAAAACCATGTTTTAGGAAGAAATCATCACCGTGGTGCACCATCATGGACCGTGAGAGGTCACACGGTTTGTATGGGGTCT
Organism: Solanum aculeatissimum; assembly: GCA_038996855.1. NCBI lineage: Eukaryota > Viridiplantae > Streptophyta > Magnoliopsida > Solanales > Solanaceae > Solanum > Solanum aculeatissimum. The sequence goes on from JBCEWC010019564.1 coordinate 2,286, forward strand.
CTTGGAGCAGTGCCTTAGTCGAATTTCCAGATTAAATTCCTGTGCTGACAGCTTTACTAAAAAGGTCATAACTTCTCCATCCGAACTCTAAATCTAGTGAAACAAAGTGAAATGGAAAGCTAACTCAAAAAGCTTCAATATGATAGATCATAGCCCATCCAGTTCATTGCGTGATAAGAGATATGTCCAGTTAAACATAGTCCTTCTACAAATCCTGATATAAAACTTACCTGAATGAGTTCCTTTGATCAAAACTTGACAAGTGAGACCCAAAAAATTCATAAACCACATAAGATGAGATGAAAACCAGTGAATTAAGCATAGCTAAGTTTCCCAAAATACCAAGGCATTACATAATCTCTCCCTTGGGAACGTTTATTCTCGAATGAGGTAGAATAGGGTTTGAAAAGCTTGACTCAAACATGAGACATCTCAACATAAATACACAATGCATATTTCATTATTTGAAAATCATCAAATCATTAAAACTCATGTCAAAACATCATTCAAATCATTCTTGTACACATGTATGCATGTCATATCATAAAACTCAAGAATTAGGACCATTCAGAATGGAAAAACAACTAGTACTTTAGGATTGAGTAGATTGGAAAAGATAGGGTATCACCTCATCATGTCCGACTCCTCTTCCCACATATCATCCTCCACACATTGATTTCTTCAAAGCACCTTAACCGAAGTCACATACTTGTTACGAATCCGCTACAATTTCCTTTCCTAAAATTTCAATCAGAATTTCTTTACAAGTCAAGTTCCTCTCAACTTCAACACCTTTTAAAGGCAAAACCATACTAAAATCACAAATCCACTTCGCTCTAATCGTGATATGTCTTGGTAGATCCCGATTGTGTAGAATAACAAGAGTTGTGAGCTTCATTAATGATCACCGCTCTAAGACCATCCACATCCAACATACACAATCAAATTTGATATCGAAGCATACCATCTCCCCCTTGGGAGAAAACCTCCACCTTCTTTTCGACAACTAATCCACTCTGAGAGTAACATTAAAATCAAATATCTCAAGTTCCACAAGACCATGTGAAAGGACTTTATGCAAGACAGAGATTAGAAAACCCAATAGACCCTTTGAGCAACAGTAGACTCTCCCACTGGAGTATAAACTAAGAAAGAACCTCCTCAAAATTTTAGAATTCAAATCAAACTTAACAGTCAAAAAGAGAAGTGACCCAGAAAAAGAATCTGCACCTGGACTAGGCAAAGCATAAGCATCAAAACCAAAGACTTTTAGCATACTTGTTATCACCTCATGAATCTCCTCCACTACCTGGAGAGAATGCATGTCATAGAACCTATTGTTTTAAGGAACACTATCCTATTGAACCCTTTGTCTTCCTTTGTCATTCTGGGTTGTTGGACATTTCCTTGGAGCCTTTGGACGATAGACAAGTTTGTGTCCCATCTCACCACACCGAAATCAAGCATTTGCATCCTTCCAACATCTCCTAGGATGGTATTCCCACACCTGTCACACCGAGGGGCCATTAGCCCACCCCTAACCTATGCCTTAGGAGGAGGCACTCTAGCATTCACAACCTTTGCATTAGAACCTTGGCCCAGCTGACAGCGACTAAAATCATCACTACTCCTAGAGTTGGAGAACCCAACATCATACTAGGCCCACTAAGAATCATTCAACCTCTTTTCCTTGAGCTTTTCTCCCTAAATCTGTTCAACATATGTCATAATCTTGGAAATATCCATATCTCAAATAAGCATAGTCGTGCGACACTCCTTCACAACCAAATCAGAGATCCTAGAAATAAACTTGTGCATTCTTGCATGGGGATCTTCGACTAAAATAGGAGAATACTTTGTGAGATTTATGAATTTGAGGGAATAATCCCTCACAGTCATGCTACCTTGCTTGAGATTGATAAATTCATTCATCTTGGCTTCCCTAAGTTCAAAAGGGAAGAAATAGTTCAGAAAAGAAAAATTGATCTCCTCCCAATCAACCTTAACGACAACAACCCTCTCAACTAACAACCGATCATACCACACTTAAGCCATATCCTTCAATTGATAAGAAACTAGTTCAGCTTTCTCCTCAGAACTCACACCCATAGCAATCAACACTTTAGAGAGCTCATTAATAATGTCTTGGGCATCCTCATTAGCTTTTGAACCAAGGAACTCTGGAGGATTCATCCGAGTGAAATCGCTTACCCTTGAGGCTGGAGTAGGACCAAGAGGAGGATTAGTCAGTCAGGATTGGTTAGTCACCACTTGAGCCAACATAGCAATAATATTTTGAAATTTAGCATGAGTCACTTACTCCCAATGGGCTCTTGAGGGACTTGCTCCTCATTAACTGGGACCTGTCTAGATAGAGGGGCTCTTCATGGAGGAATCTTCTGAAAGAGTAATAAGAACACCATCAAAATCAAGAAATCATACCAAATTGTTCATAGAACAACATAAGGGACAATGAAGTGAGACAATTCCTAAAACATCACCATAGTCTCTCACTCATAGGTAAGGTGCACAACACACCCATGAATAAGACTCTAATTGACGCGACATACTGACTCCAAGAACCATTTATAAACCTAGTGCTCTGATACCATATTTGTCACGATGTGATGTAGGGCCTAGATGTGACACAGAGAATGAGAACCCAAGATAGTTTCCAAATAAGCCACATAGCATTCATATACACCTCATCAGTTCAGGAGCACGTAATTAAATAACAAATGCATAGTTCTAAGTGAAATGGGGCTTTGGACTCAAACTATGGGGATGCTATAGAAATTGTGATTTACATGGATTCACATAGCACATAACACATAAAACTGAGGGGCGGGTAAGTATGACTCATGCTATAGGGATAAAAGGGGCCTTGGGACTTTCCATATCACCTCATATCACTTAAGCATATCTTTACAACATAGAAAAGCATAATCTAGTCATAGGCATAGCATCCATAAGCAACATACAATAAGTATAGCAAGATAGAATGTAGAGTTTACAACATGTTTGATAATGCCTCTAATATATGGAATAAGATGGGGGCTAAGACATGTCCCGGGCTCATCCTCAAAGTAGATAAAAACATAAGTGGAAGAAACATAGTAGGTGGATGGATGACGGCTTGTCCTTGGATTAAAGGACTCACCACAACAACTTTTACAATACGAGCTAACCGTCAAAAGGTGGATGAAGATGGTCTCCGGTCCTTACATGGTTAGATCATGCAGGAAAAAAATATGTGTTAGTACATCTGAATGTACTAAGTATACGGGAAACCAATGCATGTGAACTCATTAAACCTGCATTCAAAGGTATATGGCAAGGGAACATATATAGAAAGAAGTATATAAGCAAGAAAGAGTACTATATCAATATGCCATAAAATTCATGATGCATTAAATTCCATAATGCTTACATATAGAGGGGGATGTGACCTTAAATGATAGATCAAACCTGTGCGAGCTATTATATGAATTCACCCGATGAATGCCTCCCATTGAATGAGAGTAGGCTGCTTGCCAAAGGTAATCTACACCACACTTTATGACTCAGTCATTTCAGTGTGATGGATACCTTCCTTATGACCTGGTAATTTTAGAATGATTTCCATATCATATCATATCATATTTAAAAGCATACCTTATGACCCAGTCATTTCGGTAAAGGTTACCATATAACTATATTAGCACAGAGTTATGAGAAAAGAGATGTAACAACCCGAAAATTTTTGAAACCTCTTATGGTTGGTCTTATATGATGTTATACTGGTCATGGTTGAAATTGTGTAGCCACGGGTTGACTTAAGTGGCCAAACGCAAAACAGATCATTTTGGGGCCTAGAGAGGTTGTTTGGAGAGTGAGCTTCACAAAACCATAACTTTTGATGAGGGTTTAACCGTGTGGGATACTACATATAAAATTTAATCTCTTTGAATTATCTTTACAACGTAACTAGTTTTACTGGATTCGGAGTTTGGATGAGGAAGTTATGGCCTAAAGAGTGAGACTGCCTGAAATTCGGAAGACATTGGAGATAGGCCCTGGAAATGGCCCAAGGCATGGGACACGAACTGTGTTAGTGTTCACGGTCTGTTTGGGGGTCCGTGAGATGGTCCAGAGAGCATGGGGTGGCAAAACCCCACCCCACAAACTAAGTTAAGGTCCATTGACCACCCCACGGTCCATGAGACCTCAAACGGACAGTTTGGTGGTCCGTCAAGTTGGGAAGATCCTTGGCCAAGCTGTGGGCTGTTTATTTTACTAATTAAAGACTCATAAAGCAGTGGGATTTACCGTGAGCCGTTGTATGGACCATTTGGGCCACCGTTTGGCCCTGAGTTCAGTGAATTGTCCACCTCATTAAGGGTTAAGTAATAATTTGGTTGATCCCTAGGCCCCTTTTAGGCTTCCTAAAGTCCCTTAAACCTATTGGATATAACCCTAACCCTTATTCATATATTTCTAACACTTTTAAACTTCATCAAATTCTCTCAACCACCAAGAACACCATTGTTGAAGCTTTGAAGGAAATTTGGGAAAAACGTTGGATTCTTGCACCTTTCTTCAATCTGATTGCTTGGATACGAGGTATGTGGGTTTTGATTCAAGGATTCCCTTTCATCCTTAAAGACCCAAGAACCCTAACCCCTTTAAACTATGAATTTTGATTTCCTTAAGTTATGGGTTCTTAAAATTTTAAATGCAAATTCTTATTGGGATTTGAGTGCTGTAGATTTTAGGTGATTTAATTGATATTTTGAGGTTAAATTTCATGAAGGTTTGATGGTTTGATTATGATCAAGTTCTTACACCCTTAATTTATTCATGAAAATTGTTCCAAAGGAAGTTTTAAAGGTGAAATTGAACTTGAATTTATATGAATTCCATTGGAAGGTTTAAATTATCAAAGTGCATGTCCCTTTCATGATTTAATTAAGCATGGGTAACTTGCGTTATGACTTATTCATGAATTTCTACATGATTTAGGATGGGATACCTTTCAAATTGAGAAATTGAGTTTGAATTCCATTACCCATGCTCTTGTTCAATATTCATGGCATATGCATGATTATTGTTATGGTGAAACTCTTGATGAATCTTTTGATGAAACTCATGTTTTCTTGTAATGTAATGACTTGCGATCACATAGTCCCTTTCCATGGCTCTTTGAGAAACATGGGTGATTTCACCCCCATGTTATGTCTTGAATGCTTGATATGACATGATATGGAGCTACTCTTTGTATGAAGCATGACATGAAGGTTGGTTTGGCTTTTTAGCCCCATGATGCATGATTTTGAACTGTGTTAAACTCTTGCTAAGTACGCATGAAGTATTTGAACGTATGTTTGGCTTCTAAGCCCAAGTATGCACGATTTGAAGTTTAAGTGTCAAGTTTCGTTTAAAAGCATGCATATATATATATGTATACATATTCTTGTAGGATGATAGATTAGTATCGAAAAGGATTGGAGTAGTAAGTGGGCTATCCCAAGGGTCCCACTCCTTTCCCAAAAATTTGGGCCTACATAGGTTTCTACCGAAAAGACCGGGTCATATGGTATTCCCTTGAAATGATATGATATGATATGTAATGACATGCTTGAATGTAAACCCTTCCGAAATGATCGGGTCGTAAGTAAGGTGGCAATCACATTGAAATGACTGGGTCGTAAGATATGGCGAAGATTACCTTTGGCATGTAGTCTTCTTTGATCCAATGGGAGGCCTCATTGGGCAACGTCATGTTGTAACTCATATGGACTTGTGATGTCGGTTATGGTTCTATCCCCTCTATACTATGCATTATGGAATTCATGCATCATGACTTATATGGCATCTTGATATATATTGTCCCTTCTTATATTCATTTCTATATATGTGCCCTTGACATGTAGGTTACTATAGGCTCACGTGCATATGCATTTTCATGCCCGCATACTTAGTACTTTATTGTGATAACCCATACTCTTGTCTACATGCACTAACCATGTAGGTGCCGGCGATAACTTCCACATTCCACCGAACGACGTGTGATCACTCTTGAAGACTTGCAATAGTGGTGAGCCCTTTTGTTCAAGAGCAATAGCCATTTTCCATCCACCTAGTTTTATTATGTTATTTATTTCATTTATGTATTGTGGGTGATCCTCAAACTATATCAAGGCCCCGTTTCTTCTATGTGGAGGCTTATGGACAAACTCTAAACTCTTATACTCCAACTTGAATGTTAAATGTTATGCTTATGGAAACTTTGCTTATTAGTCTTGATTATGAGGACTGTTATTTATTATGCTAATGATATGAGTATTGGGGATTTTTGATTAACTATGTGCTTATGTGGAAAGTCCCATAACCCTGATGTGCCCCCATAGTGAATCCTACTTACCCGTTCTCCTTAGAGATAATTGTTATGTGTTACGTGAATCCATGTTCACCCTTTTCCCAGAAACAACCCCATAGATTGAGTCCCAAGTCCTCAATTCCTTAGAATTTATATGTTATGTGTTTATTTTACACTCTTCCGAATCGATGAGGTGTAAAATGATGCTATGATGGCTTGATCGAGGAATTTTTGGTTCTCCTTCGCCATGTCACATCTAGGCCCCCTATTCGGGTCTTTTTCATGGGTGTGTTGTGCAACATACCTAAGAGTGAGAGGCTATGATGACATTTTAAGAAATTCCTCATTTCACTTCTTCCTTATGTCATGCCATGAGATCTTGTGATGTTTCTTCTGAACCTTGGTATTTTTGTCGCTCTTTCAGAAAATGCCTTGCAGAAGAGTTTCTTTTCCCTGTCAGGCTCCAAAGGTTGAGAAGATGGACCCTCGGGCACCGGTTGAGGAACATGTGTCCCATGCTGAGTTCAGGAACATTGTCTCTATGTTGGCACAAGTTGTGACCAACCAAGATAGGGGGGTCAATGTCACTACTCTAGCCTCAAGGGTGAGGGACTTCACTTGTATGCACCCTCTGTAGTTCTATTGTTCTAAGGCCAAGAAGGATGCTCAAGAGTTTGTGGATGAGCTCAAGAAGTGTTTTCAATTATAGGGGTGAGTTTGGAGGAGAAGGCGGAGTTGGCGGCGTATAAACTCAAAGACGTGGCACAAGTTTGGTATGGTCAATGGCTCATGGAGAGGGTGATTGATATGGAAGTGAGTTGGGAGGAATTTAAGATGGCCTTTCTTGATTGATTCTTACCACTTGAGCTTAGGGAAGCCAAGATGACCAAGTTTATCAATCTCCGACAAGGAAACATGACCATGAGGGACTATATGCTCCTACACTTATTTCGGATTCCCGTGTAAGGATGCACAAGTTCCTCTCGGGTGTGTCGGACTTGGTTGTGAAAGAGTGCCGGACGGCAATGCTTATTAAGGATATGGATATCTCCCATCTCATGACTTACGCCGAACAAATTGAGGGAGAGAAACTTAAGGAAATGAGAGTGTGTGAGGCAAAAAGGGCTCCGTTTGATAATGGACTCTCCAACTGTAGGAGTGGTGGTGATGGTTATGGCCGTTTCCATTAAGGCCAAGGTTCAGATGTGAGAGTTGCAAATCTTAAGGCAAAGGTTGTGGGTGGTCCCCAAGTTTCTCTGTGTGGTTGATATGGAAAACATCATGAGGGTGTGTGTAGAAAGGTCACGGATGCTTATTTTGGATGTAGTAGCATGGATCATAAGGTTGTTAAATGTCCAAGGAAGGCGAGGGGAGAACAAATGGCCCCAGTTGGTGGTGCTCCTAGAACCCACCAGTTTTATGCTTTTCATCGTCGCCAAGAGGTAGAGGGAGCTCCGGATGCCGTCACGGGTATGTTACAAACCTCTAACTTTGATGCATATGCTTTTATTTGATTTAGGTGAGACTTAGCTTTTGTGACTCCTTTGTTGGCTACTAGATTTGTAGGAGTTCCAAACCTTGAGGGTTGTATGATTGTGGTATAGTAATTAGGATGGAATTGTAAGGAAGAGTTCATCATATGGTATAGGTTATGTAACAACCCGAAAGTTTTAAAAATCTCCTTATTATTGGACTTATATAGTGTACTACTTGTCATGGTTAAGTTTTGGTAGCCACAGGTTGAGTTTAAGCAGCCAAACGCAAAATGGGCTAGTTGGTGGCCTAGAGAGACAGTATTAGCAGTGTATTTCAAACGGTCACAATATTTGATGTGGGTTTCACCATGAGGGATTCTATATAAATAATTGAATCTCGTTGAGTTAGCTTTGCAACGCAACTGGTTTCACTTGATTCGAATTTCGGATGATGGAGATATGGCCCAAACAGTGAGACTGTCTGAAATTCGAAAGACATTGGAGATAGGATCAGAAATGTGGCTAAGGGCAGGGCCACGGACCGTGAAGAATTGACACGGTCTGTGAGGGGTGTTTTGGGGTGCTCCAGTGAGCTAGGGGTGGCCAGGAACCATCCCTAAGAGAAGTGTAGGACCACGAGATCTTGAACGGCTCGTTTGAGCCTAGATGGTCCGTTCACTGTCCCGTCAAGTGGGAAAGTGGCTAGGCCAAGCCATGGAAACGTTTTGGTGACTAAGTGTAGGCACAAGGGAGAGGTTCATGGCTAGTCACACCCCAGACGTTCCATCAAAAGTGTCCGTCAAGTGTTATAGAGAGTCCTCCGAGAGTTCGTGTTGGAAATTTGACAAAGTTTGTTTGATGGAGCAGGCACACGGACCGTGTGGCCCCAGACAGGAACTGTAGCAACCATCTCACATTTCTTAGTTTTGGAAAGTTATGTTTTATTAATGGTATTTTCGTGATTTAATATTTCCTTAAGACCCTTTTGGGTACCCTAAGGTCTCCTAAACCCCTAAACCATTCTCCAACCCCTCATTCATCCATTCAAACTCTCCTATACTCTCTCTTAAGATCCTAAGACTCTCTTGACCTCCATTGAAGAATGCTTTGGGAATTCGGGGAAGAAGACCTTGACTAAGTTTGACTTTGCTTATTGTGGTGGAATTAAGGTATGTGGGACTTGATTAAAGGATCCTCTTTCATCCTTGAAGACCCTATGAACCCTAACTCTTTAAATT
>JBCEWC010019565.1:0-11355 GCA_038996855.1 Solanum aculeatissimum
AATGTGATTTTAAAAAAAAATAACAAAAGAATTCTTTAAAAATAATATTTTTATTAGTAATACAATATGTTTAAAAATAATATATATATATATACACACACTCATTTAAAGAAGGATATTTCTAACTCATTTGGTAACAATAAGGGCATTTTGGACCAAAGTATCATTGACAAGGGTATTTTTTGACCAAAATATAAATTAAGGGCATTTTTTACCCTTTTCCGTTAGTATCAAGACATTTTTTACCCATTTCTGATAGTATAAGGGCATAAATGACCCAAAGTATAAACGGAGGACATTTTTGCTCTTTTCTGATAGTACAAGGACATTTTTGACCATTTCCCCTTAATCTTATAACAAGAAATCAATTTAAACATTAATAGCTTATTCTTTCCAATATAAATTATCCAATCTTCTCTATCATTTTTCTTTCTTCTATATTCTTCTCTCTCTTAGATTCCAAATCAAATTAGAATACACATACTTCACGTCTTTCCCCCAAATCTCAATGTCAAGGTGAAATGCATCATGTGCATCTCCCTTAGAAAGGTAACTTCCACTTAGTTATTTTGATTTTGTATTTTGTAAGTTAAACTCGTTTTTATTTGTATTTATATCATTTAATTTCTTCAATTTCAATCATGATTTCTCTTCGACCACTGTTACTTCCGCCTCTTCTTTCTCTATCTTCTTCGCTTCCTCCAACTTCTCTTATTTTACTATATTGCAACCATCAATCTCATAAATAAAATTTTGGTGAATGACACGTGAAAAATTAAGATCATATCCGGTGATCCAATAAAGGTAAAATTCTTGATAAAATATAATATTTGATATCACATAAATTAAGACGAATAAAATATTTAAATGATCATACGTGACAACCTCACATGATTCATTGCTTTATTGAGTAGTGGGGTTGTGCATACTTTGAGTCATCAAACTGTTTGAAAAGTGACTATTGGTAGAGTCATCTCAGGTCAAGGATGGTTCGATGTATTTACTTATCGAAAAATTATTTGTATTTAAATTGAGGTATAATATTATCTATTACAAATGTATATTTTGTTTCGTATATTCGTAAGTAGAATTTTCTTTTTTTCTTTTTATATTTTTCATCAAATTCTTGATTTCGTCATTCATTGCTATTAACATGATTTGTGGTGGAACAAAGATACACCTTCATTTTAAATAAAGAAAAAGGTGGAGATTCACTAATAGTAACTTCTTATCAAACAAATTGATCAAAAAGAAAATATTTCAGATTTGAATGATATCAATTGTCCAATATTGGATTATTCGATATAAATATGAATTTAGTTGAATATAAAAAGTGGGTAGTAGACATCAAAAGGAAATTTATAAAAAAAATAACAATAATATACTTATAATTTATAAGTGAAATTTCGAAAAGATAGAGTATACACTGATCTTACCCTTACTCACGAAGATAAAGAGAATATTTTTTGATAGACCATTGATCAAAAAAAAAAGCATTTGAAAAAAGAAAAGTAAAAATGAAAAAAATATACTCCATCCATTTAAAAAAAGAATGATCTATTTTATTTTTTTTGGAAAAATTACACAACTACACAACATATTTTACCATAATTTCTACCGTTCTAAAAAATTGCAAAAATTCCTTATTTCTACTCTCTCTCCAACTTGCAGATACATAGACTATAATTTCTCACTCCTCTTGAATTTATCCCAAATTCCCTTATAATTTTAAGTATTCTAATCAATATCTACATAATCCACCTATTTTTCAGTTGTCTAATCAATCTTTTTACGATTAATTTCAATTTCAATTTTTTTTTAATTATTTTCAAACTAAACAAAAAGGGAAGAAATTGAAGTGTCTCCAATTTCTCCGCCAAAATCTAGTGTCTTCCATTTTTCATCATCTTCTCTAAAAGCCTGTTTAACATTATATAAAAGATTTGTACTATGCAACTTACTCGTCACAGCGACGTCGAGTTGTTTTATTTTGTTACTTACAAAACCTCTTATTTTCTCTTTGTACAATAATATTAGTATTTGTCACAACAACTTAAGAAAAAAATATTTCACACAACATATTTTATCATAATTTCTAATAATTTCTACCGTTCTAAAAAATTACAAAAATTCCTTATTTCTACTCTCTCTCCAACTTGCAGATACATAAATTATAATTTCTCACTCCTCTTTAATTTATCCCAAATTCCCTCATAATTTTAAGTATTCTAATCAATATCTATATAATCCTCCTATTTTTCAGTTGTCCAATCAATCTTTTCGCGATTAATTTCAATTTTAATTTTTTTATCATTATTTTCAAACTAAATAAAAAGAAAAAAAATTAAACAGTCTCCAATTTCTCCGCCAAAATCAATGTCTTCCATTTTTCATCTTCTTTAAAAGTCTATTTAACATTATATAAAAGATTTGTACTATACAACTTACTCATCACAGCGACGTTGAGTTGTTTTATTTTCACTTACAAAACCTCTTAATTTCTCTTTTTGTACAATAATATTAGTATTTGTCACAACAACTTAAGAAAAAAGTATTTCACACAACTTTTAAGACTTGGTTTCTGGATAATGTTTTCTATAGATTCTTGCCACTTCTCAATTAGTTAGTACAGTAGTTTAATTGAAATTATTTGGTATGCATAGTTTTTTATTATTCTATACAAATTAAACTGAGATCAATAAACTAAATTGAGATCAATATTTGATACTTAGTGGTTTGATAAGCATAAACATTTTGATTTGTGGTTGGATATTTTTGGATTGATACACAACACTAGGATTATGCAGTCGTTTTTGTGCCTAATCGTTGTTGAGTTTAAAAGGTGTGAATGACAAATGAAAAGTTATAACTTTTATGAGAAGGTTGTGACCTTTCTAAGTGATTGTGACCTTTCTAATAAGACACAAATAAACACCTTTTATTCTCTATATATAGAGAATTTTTCTATCATTTCAAAATGAGTTTTTCTGACTTCTTCTTCTACACAAATAAATTCTAGTGTGCTTTACTGTTGTTGAGTGGTTCGCTGACACCGTGATTTTAGGTATCGATACACCGGTGAGTAAAATCATTCTATCCTGGGAGGATATATTCCATTAACCTCGGGTACTTGAGGGGAATAATTTCCTTAAGGATACACTGTGTATTCAGTGAGCTCAATTTTTTTCTTGTCAATTTTATTTTTTGATTTTCTTGACAGATTTTGTTTTCATTACTAGTTTTACTTTCTGGTTTTGAAAACTTGTTAGAATCTTTGTGATTATTGTTTTCACAAAGTTTTGTTCTACAAAAATTTTGTTTTACAAAAAAAATTTCCTACAAAATTTTGTACCGCAAAAGTTTTATTTACTGCAAAAATTTTTGTTCTAAGTATTTTAGTAATACATGTTGAACAACAATCTTAAGGAAATTACCATTCAAATTATTTAGTCCGTGATTTTGGAGAACATGAAACAACCCAACTAAACTGATTTGGTGAAACTTTGTATAATTTATTATTATTATTTTTCTTAATTTACTTGGGTCCAAAATACCCAAGAAGTCCCTACAAATATGTTTTCTTCAACTAGAATATGACATAACTTTCACTAATCTCTTCTTTTGGTTTGGCTATTCTTACACTGTCACGTTCCTTCGCCATACATTATGGTTGAAGAATATCTATCATTAGTTGAATGAGGGAGACAATTTTTACTGGCAAACTCATTTGGTCATCAGACAATATTATTGCCGATTGATTTTTCTCTAAAAAAAGTTAAATTTATTTGATGTTTGTGTAAGGTTGAATATTGAGTCAACTTTGAAGACCCCAACAAACTTGATAACGATAAAAAGTTACTTGAAAAGAAAATCATATCTTTGAGATTTTCTAATTCTATTTTGGAGACTAAAACTTGTGTAGTTTCTATTCCATGTGAAAATTTGATTATCTGATTTTTGGAGACTAAAATCTTTTGATTTTTTACTCTTTTGATTTGAAGAACATAAAAAACTTCACCAGATAAATTAGTTGTGCATTTGGTTTGAAGAATATAAAAACTTCACCGACTTATTAAACTCTTTGTTTGAATAAATATTCTGATCTGAAGAGTATAAAAACTTCATCGTTAACCGGAAACAAGTGGTACAATGATGCAGTCTTTAGTGTTAGTATTTTAAATACTAAATGGTCTGTCTAATTGTGATAGAAAGGAAAAAAAAAAAGACTTGTGACATAAAATTAATGATCTTGTTCCTGTAATGAGTATCTCTATGAATTAAACTTTGACATTTTGCAGAAGTTGTTAAAGAAAATTGAAGGTCTACTTCTTTTATAGAGTATTATTTCCAAAAGACAATTTAAGTTGTCAATGTGTATTTTGATCGTACACATTTGACACAACAAATACTTGAAAAAACATTTGAGATCATTGTGGGGGTTCTTTGCTTGTGATAAAGATGAAATTAGACTTAATATCTAATATAAATGTGGAAGAACAAGATATGATTCTCATTCTTGTATGATGTTAGATGCCCACAAAAAAAAAAATTATTGTTTGGAGTATATATGATATTATGGTCATTGCATTTTTTGTTTTACTAGTATATGATATGATAAATTATATGACTACTATGAAACCAACAAATTACATATATGTATATTTGTTTAAAAGAGTTGTGTTCTCTTATGGAAGAGTGTCACTTAAAATATTGTAATTTTTCATGAAAAGATATGTCTATTAAAATATAACTATTTGTATAGACAAATATTGGTAAAAATATTATCTATCATATTTGTATTAAAAAAAATCATTTGGTTCATATGTTTTCATTGAACTAAATGAGACTACATTCATGATTGAAGTTTATGGAAAGGTTCTCCTTAAAAGAACATCCAACAAGGTATTGACTTCAAACAATATTTGTATTTGATAAAATTGTAATAAGAACAAAATATTTATAGAAAAAAGGTTACCTCGTGAAGGGTCTTTTCAAACATAATTTTCTTATATTGTTCTTACTTGCTTGAGTCAAACTGGTTATGGCATGAACATTTGGGACATGACAATTACAAAACCATGTGAAAATTGAGCAACTTAAAAGTTTTGCCTAATTTTAGTGCAATAAATTAAAATGTCAAATTTGTGTTGAATCTAAGTATGCTAAGCATCTTTATAAATCTGTTAAAAGGAATTGTAGTCCCTTAGAAGTGATTCACACTGACATTTGTGATATTAAGTTATCACCAACTCGTAGTGGAAAAAGTATTTTATAACTTTTATTAATGATTATACTAGATACTACTATGTTTATTTACTTAGTCGTAAAGGTGAGGCAATTGAAGCATTCAAACAATTCAAAAGTGAAGTTGAAATACAACTGAATAAAAATATCAAAATAATGAGTGATAAGGGTGACGAATATGAATCTTCTTTTGAGAAAATATGTTTAAAATATGGCATCATTCATCAAACAACAACCCTTACTCACCACAACCAATGAAATTACGGAAAGGAAAAATAGAACACTTAAGAAGATAATGAATGTCATATTAATTAGTTTGGTTTACCCTAGAACTTGTGGTGGATGGGGGGGGGGGGGAAGTTATCCTTATGGCTAATATATCGTATACTCAATCGAGTTCTCCATAGGAAAACATAATTTATTCCATACAAAAAATGAAAAGGGAGCAAACCTAACCTTGAATATTTGAAAGTGTGGGGGTGCTTGGCTAAGGTCTAAATTCCTAAACCTAAAAGGATAAAAATAGGATCGAAGACGATTGATTGTGTGTTCATAGGATATGCTTTGAATAACAAAGCATATTGATTTCTGGTGCTTAAATAAGAAAATCTAGACAATCATATTAATATGGCAATTGAATCAGATAATGTTAAATTCTTTGAAACAATATACCCGTATAAGAAAGAATATGAACCATCTAATGAAGGAACTAAACGACCTCGAGAAGAAATAAAGGAGAGTGATCATAATGAGGAAAATCCCAAGGCGTAGAAAACGTCAAAGGACCTTTGCTTCCTTTGGATCAGATTTTGTAACCTTTTTGTTAAAAAATGAGCCTCAAACTTTCAGAGAAGTTATGATTTTCCTTCAGAAACACAATATTGAAAAAAGATAGTCAATAGTGAAATTGAATCCATAATGAATAATCATACATGGGAATTTATTGATCTTCCTCCTGGGAATAAACCTTTAGGGTCCAAATGGATTTTTAAAAGAAAAATAAAAGTTGATGGCACTATTGATAAATATAAAGCGAGGCTCGTTGTTAAAGGATTTTAGACAACGTGAAGGTTTAGACTACTTTGATACGTACTCACCGGTGATCAGAATTATATCAATTTGAATGTTAATAGCGTTAGCTGCGGTGTACGATCTAGAAATTCATCAAATGGATGTCAAAACAGTCTTCTCAAATGGAGATTTGGAGGAAGAAATCTATATGGAACAACCAGAAGGGTTCATAGTTCCTGAAAATGAAAAGAAGGTGTGCAAACTTGTTAAGTCATTGTATGGACTAAAACAAGCACCCAAACAATGACATGCAAAATTTGACCCGACAATATTGTCAAATAATTTCAAAATTAATGAGTGTGACAAATGTGTTTACATTAAAAACACTCCAAATAAAGATATCATTGTTTGCTTATATGTGGATGATATGTTGACAATGAGTAACGACATTGCCAATATAAATGCTACTAAGCGTATGCTTGCTACTAAGTTTGATACAAAAGACCTAGGAGTTACTGACTTGATATTAGGAATTAAGATTCACAAAACTCCTCAAGGCCTAACATTGTCTCAATCTCATTATAATAGAATGGTACTAGAAAAATTCAAGTACTTAAACTACAAAAGTGCAAAAATCCTAATTGATTTGAACCTTGATCTGACTAAGAATAAGGGGAAAGTCAGTCTCAATTGGATTATGCTAGAGTGTTGAAAAGTTTGATGTACATTATGAACTGTACACGACCAGACATAGCTTGTGCTCTAAATAAATGGAGCCGGTACACAAGTAATCCCAAACAAAATCATTGAAAGGTAATGAAACACATTTTTGGGTATTTAAAACACACTCAAAACTTTACTTTGCATTATAACAAGTATCCAACAGTTGTTGAAGGAAATAGTGATGCAAAATGGATTATTGGGTCAACTGAAACTAAGTCCATAAGTGGATATGTCTTTATTATTGGTGGAGGAGCAATATCATAGAAATCATCCAAACAAATATGTATAGCTCGATCTACAATGGAGGCTGAATTCATAGCCTTAGACAAGGTCGGTGAGAAGCTGAATAGTTCCAAAATTTCTTAGAAGACATTCCATTTTGGCCCAAACCAATGGCTCCTATATGCATACATTGTGATAGTCAAGCGGCAATAGGAAGAGTTGGGAGTGTTATGTATAACGGTAAGTCTCGTTACATACGCCGAAGACACAATACCATTAGACAGCTACTCTCTCGTGGAATTATCACAATTGACTATGTGAAGTCAAAGGATAATGTGTTAGATCCACTTACAAAAGGCCTGACTAGAGAGGGAGTTGAGAGATCATCAAAGGGAATGAGACTATGATTGAGGACAAATCATCATGGCGGTAGCTCTACCTAGAAGACTGGAGATTCCAAGATCTAGGTTCAAGGAGATCAAACAAAGTCATTGATGACAGTTCAACATTGTCAAAACTATGATAAGGTCCATTCTCATGATGAGACAATGTTCAGCAACAAGGATAAGGTAATATGACCTTTTAATGGTTTCTAACTTTGATACAGGGTATATCAAATAACGTTTCTATGGGATAACACATTTAGAGATCACCTATGTAAGTGTGAAGTGTAAGTCGCTTCAAGGAGAATCCAGTAAGGCCAGTTCTCTACACACTTATGAACCAGGAAGTGTTCATGGCTGAAACGAACAAAACAATGAGAACCAAAACATAGTTAAAGGATTAATTATGTACCTTATGTTGTCTAGGTATACACCAAAGCTCGAAAGTTCAAAGATATCAAATCTACCGATTGATCGAGTATATCCGACATATGTTCACTACAAAAAGTTCAAAGGGAAACCTATTTATCCAGATGCAACTAATCCTTGCTTGTAAAGTACACACTTGTCCATTTTTTTCTTAGAGCAATTTCTCATTCATGTGGGGGATTGTTGAGTTTAAAAGATGTGAATGATAAATGAAAAGTTATAACTTTTCTGAAAAGGTTGTGACCTTTCCAATAAGGCACAATAAACACCTTTTGTTCTCTATATATAGACAATTTTCCTATCATTTCAAAATGAGTTTTTTTGACTTCTTCTTCTACACAAATAAATTCTAGTGTGCTTTATTGTTATTGAGTGGTTCGCTGATACCGTGGGTTTAAATATCGATACACCGGTGAGTAAAATTGTTCTATCCTGGGAGAATATATTCCATTAACCTTAGGTACTTGAGGGGAATAATTTTCTTAAGGATACACTGTATATTCAGTGGGCTCAATTTTTTTCTTGTCAATTTTATTTTTATTTTCTTTACAGATTTTATTTTCATTACTAGTTTTAGTTTCTGATTTTGAAAACTTGTTAGAATCTTTGTGATTATCATTTCACAAATTTTTGTTCTACAAAAGTTTTGTTTTACAAAAAAATTTGTACTGTAAAAGTTTTATTTACTGCAAAAGTTTTCGTGCACAAAAAATTTTTGTTCTAAGTATTTTAGTAATACATGTTGAACAACAATCGTTACTTTGATTTATCAAATAAAAAAATTATTCAAGTATCTAAATAAAGTATAAACATTAAAATTAACAAGTATCAAGTTCATTAAAGAAATAGGTAGTTGTTTTTGAAAGAATAAATTCACGTATCAAAAATGTTAATGGTACATGTTTTTAGGCAATTTGTATGTTGATACGCAACAATAGGATCATGAAGTTATGTTTTTTTTCGGAATGCTTAATGTATCAAGTTTAATAATTTATATTGATACCGTTATTGTAACGTATCAAACAAAAAAAATATTTAAGTATCTAAATTAAGTATAAACGTTAGAATTAACAAGTATCTAGTTCATTAAAAAAATAGATAGTTATTTTTTGGAAGAATAGATTCACGTATCAAAAGACTTACTGTTGACGTTATTCAAAATTAAGTCAAAATATTTTGTAAAACCAAACTAAAACATTGATTGATACGTATTTTTATGAGTATTTTTGGTATTGATACACAACACTAGGGTTATGCAGTCTTTGTTTTTTACCTAATCGTTAATGTATCAATGTTAATGAATTTATTTGATATAGTTACTCTGATTTATCAAATAAAAAAAATCATTCAAGTATCTAAATAAAGTATAAATGTTAAAATTAATAAGTATCAAGGTCATTAAACAAATAGGTAGTATTTTTGAAAAAATGAATTCTCGTATCAAAAGTGTTAATATTGAAAAATTCATAAAATTATGTTAACTGATAAAAAAAATAAAGAAGAAAGTATTTGTCCTTTGGCAAAGAAGAACAAGTGATAACGACTTCAACTTTTTTCCTCTTTATTGCACGTGATTTTTGGGCTGTAGATTTGAAACTTGATCCTGTGTCCTTCATCACTACCGTCTCTTCTGGTAAAATTTCATCAACGAAATCACGCCCAATGTTATGAGAAACTTCTTCTGTTGGGTCTACTGAAGAAGGATTAACATTGTCACTGTCAACAATTGATTGGGTCAAACCAAGACTGAATGATGGCGATGAATTCATAAAAATATGTTAACTGATACAAATAATAAAGAAGAAAGAAGAATGAATTCTTGTTCGAAGGAAGAAGAAGATTGACAGTCTTTTCATTTTTCTAGATGAAGCAAAAAAAGGCATAATTTTGAAATTACAAATTAAATGTGAAAGATTGAATAGTTAATAAGTGATTGACACTGGTTAGACTACTATACTAAAAAATAGCGCTAATTAAGGAGTTACGATTTAAGAGTCAGATAGTTTTCTTTATTTAATGCAACATACTTAAATTTCTAGGACGTTTTAATTACGTATCAATCGAAACATTTTAGGTATTATTCGCCTTTAAAAAGTTGGTAATTTGACAAAAACTCGAGATTTATGAAAATTTCTATCTAACAGTGTGACATTTATAAATTTTTTACTTTCTTTTTTGGTCTGTTTAAAAAAGAATGACTCATTTTCTTTTTTGGCAAAACTTTAATTAGAACTTTTCACGCAACATGTTTCAGGCAGAAGATTAAAGAACATTTTGATACATTTAACATAAATTTAATTTAGAATTACAAGATTAAAAAGTCTTCTTATTTTCTTAAATTTCGTGCCAAGTCAAATTAGGTCCTTTTTTTTAAAACGGAGGGGGTAACAACTAATAAGGAAATGAGTACATAGAATTCTAAATTGAAGCAACTACAACATCAAATTAATGTGATAACCGAAGCACAAAGAATATAAATATTTAAGAATATGAAATTAAAAAAACTACGAGAATAAAACAAATAATATTATATATATAAGTTTTGGAGTCAACAGTGTATTACTTATTTTTAGGAAAATTGGTAGACTAACATACATTAAAAATGCTTAAAATTTTCATTTTCTATTTTATAATAGCGAAATGCTAAAAAAGAGATGTCATTAATAAAAATGCAATGAGTACTGATTACCATGATTGTGAAGCTTAATCTGACCAAGTTTAAGGATCAATAAAATCGATCGAGTAATTTTAGAAAAAACAGTAGAAACACAGGCAAAAAACACTTAAAAATTTGAATTCTTATTTCATTACACCAAAACGTTGAAAAAAGAAATATTAAACCATACACATATGTATATACATATATATACACACATATACATATACACACATTCATACACATATATACATACATATACATACACATACACACATATTTTAATTGTTGGAAAGTGATTTATACAAAGTGTGTTGGGACCAATGTTTTCTTGTTATTTTGTCTCCCCACAGCTCAACATTCAACATCCTTTGGCCTCTCAATTTTATAATTAATTCTCTTATCTTCTTCCTTTTAGCTTTTGATTAAGAATTAAAAAAAGAAAAGGTTTCACAGTTGGCATGTTGAGTGCTAGAGATAGTTGATTATTTTGTTTTGGCAAATTAGAGAATATTTTCTACCAATTAAAAAAATTATTACATTTTCTTTTTTTGTTATTTCGCTGATACATAAAACACATTTATAAACTATCAGTTAGTTTCACTGATATCTAAAAAAATTAAACAACCAATTAATTACTGATACATTTTTTAATGTTTTCAGTATATTAAAACTGATATAGTCTAA
>JBCEWC010019566.1:0-11355 GCA_038996855.1 Solanum aculeatissimum
TCCCGGAAATAACCCCATAGATTGAGTCCCAAGTCCCTAATTCCTCAGAACTTATATGTTATGTGTTTATCTTCCGCGCTTCCGAACCGATGAGGTGTAAAAATGGTGCTATGATGGCTTGATCGAGAACTTTCGGGTTCTCCTTCGCCATGTCACATCTAGGCCCCCTATCCGGGTCATGACACTTTGACACTACATGAACAAGAAATTCAACAGACTCAACCCAAAACTGACACTTTGAGAACTTGGCAAGTAACTTCTATTCTCTTAATCTCTGGAGTACGCTCCTCAAGTGTTGAACATGGTCAGCCTTACTCTTAAAGTAAACTAACCTATCATCAATAAACACAATCACAAATATATCCATGTAGGGTTTGAACACTCAGTCCATCAACTCCATAAAATTACTCAAGGAATTAGTCAACCTGAATGACATAACCATAAACTGATAATGACCAATAGGTCTTGAAAGATATCTTCAGGATTTCAAACTCCTGATCTCTCAACTGATCATAGATAGACCTTAAATCAATCTTAGAGAATATTGAGGCACCCTACAATTGGTCAAAAAGATCATTAATAT
Source organism: Solanum aculeatissimum (assembly GCA_038996855.1). Classification (NCBI taxonomy): domain Eukaryota; kingdom Viridiplantae; phylum Streptophyta; class Magnoliopsida; order Solanales; family Solanaceae; genus Solanum; species Solanum aculeatissimum. The sequence continues at coordinate 584 of JBCEWC010019566.1, forward strand.
GAAGCAAACGATAATTGTTCTTGATGGTGACTTTGTTTAACTGATGATAATCAAAACACATAGATATAGTGCCATATTTCTCGTTTAAAAATACGGTAGGTGCATCCCAAGGAGATATACTTGAACGAATGAACCCTTTCTTCAAAAAAACCTCCAATTGCTTCTTCAACTCAGTTGGAACCATCCGATAGGGGATAATAGAAACGGGCTTAGTGCTCGATTATATATCAATAGCAAAGTCTATATCACGATCTGGAGGAACATTAGGCAAATCAATTAGGAATACATCCATAAACTCTTTAACAACTCTGGTGGTCTCCGATAAAGGAGACTCCTGAGAAACAACCTGAACGTGAGTCAAATAAGACAAACATCCCTTATCCATCAATCAACAGGCATACATATAAGAAATAACTCCCTTGGGATATGAGTTTGATACTCTAGTCCACACCGACTGAGGCAACTTAGGACAAGATAAGGTCATGGTTTTTGTATGGCAATCAAGAATAGAATGATAATGCTATAACCAATCCATGCCTAATATCACATTAAAATTAACCATATCCATTAATATCAAGTTAGAAATAATATCTCCCCCCATAAAAAAGTCAGAACACAACCACAATACAACCAATACACCACTAATGATTCACCTACTAGGGTGAAAACATAATAGGCTCGACTAGAGGCTCACACAAAATATCAAGATCCAAAGAAAAATAAGCTGACATATAGGAATAAGTAGAGCCTAGATCAAATAAAATAGAAGTAGAATGGTGGTACACTAGAACTATACCTGTAATAACCACATCAAAGGACTCTACCTTGGCTTTATCTAAAATAATATAACACATTCTACACTCATTACTAGCCTATGGGCCTCCATGGGCTCCACCTCTCATAGTGCCATGACCTCTTCTAATACCATCCCCCATGCCCTGAGAGATATCTCTAGCTATTGGTGTTGGAGTTGGATGAGTTGAGTGAGACAGTGAAGTGTGGGCGAGAGGTGTATGATGTGGACAATGGTTGGCAAAGTGTCAAACCTCATTACATACAAAACTTGCTCTAGGATCTTGCCCCTAAAATGACTGTGCATAAGAACTACCATGTTTGTCTATACCAAGAGAGCTATCATGGCTTTTGTAAATAGACCTAGACTTGTCAACACTGTCAGATGCTGGGATAGTTGCATGTATGATGTGTTGTCGAAATACAACACTTTTGATGCTTAAAACCTAGAATTTTATATGTTCTCAAAGTGATTTTAAAGATTTAATGTGTTTTTATGTTTGTTTTACAAGAGTACAGGATTGGCATAATTGTTGGGCTAAGTGTGCTAAAATTGCAGATTTTGATAATCCACAAAACCCTTTATAGGTTATGAAAGATTTCATAGGCCGTAGAATTGCTCTCGTAGAAAATTCCAGTGAAGGCGAGATTTTCTGAAAAAGACTCTACAAATATGCAGAAGAGTCGTAAAGTGTTCTATGAGTCAAAGATTTAGGTCGTACTTTGAGGAGTCAGAAAGTGGAGAAGTGTTGAAAGTTCATCAGATGAAACCCTTCATGGGCCATAGAATCCTATATGACCCATAAATGGATCTCATAGAAGACCATTCCAGTTTGCATAAGAGGAACACAAAATCCTAATTATAGGTCATGTAACATTACATGACCCGTAGAAGTTTCCCATAGAGCTTGCCGACCCAATTTTCTTATTTTAATTTCTTTTTGTATTTTAGACATTATAAATAGGTTTTTAGGTTATTTTTCATAAAGCTAGAGATATTAGAGAGTTGGAAAATTTTTAGAAAGAGATCATAAAATCACATGGAAAATAACATTTGGTGTTCTTAATTCGTACTTATGATTTATATTGAAGAGTTGGATTTCTTGTTCATAAAATCATTCGTGTAAGTGCTCAATTATGTCATTCTAGATCATGATTCTTGCATCTACACTGATCATGAGTAGCTAAATCCACAATTAGGATTGTGGGAACCATGAAAAACTGACAAAGTAAAATCAGATAATTTGTAATTATTGGAAAATATGTATGAATGTATTAATTAATTCTCTTTGTTTTGTATGTTTTTTAACGGTGCCTAACGTTAAAACTCGCCTAGTGTTACTTGCCGGATCAAGGAGGTAATTAATAGGATTCAATTGATATTTTCTTATCTAATCAACAAAACTGGATCAAGGGAAGGTTGTACAAGGACAATAGGTAAGGGTTAGTAATGTCACACTGTTGAGATGGATCAAATCCCTTAGTGAAATTTACCTCTAACCTAGATCAAAGGGTTTGGTAAACTTAATTTACCAATCTGCATCTACACATTGGAAAAGATTATAATTATCTAGTAATACCGAGTTAGGGAATCAGGGGGAAAAATCACCCTAGTTAACTCTTATATTTATTTCACAACACTTGCACTAGTCTAGGTTTAATTTTCATGCAATTACAACCCCCACCCCCCCCACTTTCCGGAGATAAGTAGGTTAATTAACTCAGTTTGCTTTGAATTTATCAGAAGTCTACCATATACCCTATGGGTTTGATGTTAACCTTTGTTAGTTGATGTATCTTGAAATGTCCGCTTTAACCTTAAAAAAAAAAGGTGTAGCTTGGGCGATATCAAGATTTTGGCGCCGTTGCCATGGAATATGGCAAGACTTGATTAAATTCAAGTAAATTGGGAATTGACCCTTGTTTCCCGCATTTTATATTTTTTGTTCTTTTTGTTTTATTTCAGTGTCGAGTATAGTGTATGCACAATACTCATAGTCGAGGTAATCCCTTGACTCCATTTGACTCAAATATCTAAAAGACGCTGAGCAGAATGACCCAGAATAATACAAACAACACTGTAGATGATGTGATAAATGCAACACTGAACCCAAATAATGACAATAACACTACCACGGGTTCTTTAAGCTGCAACAAATCAATGGAATCAATATCGGGTTGATCCTATGGTGATGGAAGTCATAGGGGTTATTGTGTTACCTCCACTGCCTAATGGCACAAAGTTCATTATGTCAAGTGGGTTGTTATAAATATTGTAGAATCGCGGGTTGTTCATGGGCCCACCATAAGAGGATCCACATAATTATCTACATAATATTTTATTCGTCTATAAAAGCATGATGGGAAACCATAATCTGTCTATGGATGTCGTTGGACTCTGTGTTTTTCCACTTTCTCTCACAGGCAATGCAACTCTATGATTATTCAAGCTTCCACAAAATTCAATCACCACTTAGAAAAATTGTAAAGAACCTTTTTGGAGAGGATCTTTCCAATCTCAAAGAAGCTGAAGTTGAGGGCCTAGATCAATAACTTTGAGCAGGTGTCTGGTGATTGACTTCGTACCACGTGGGAGAGATTTACAAAGTACTTGAAAAGTATCCCTGACAACAAGATCATTGATGAAGCCCTGTTAGAGATCTTCTATCGAGCATTGGATAAGAATATCTAAGTTATTACTGGTACTATCATGGGAGACTCATAATAAAGTGGTCCAAGTCTTGTCGATTATAAGTCGATGAAGAGGCCATATGAACTAAAGAAAGAGAATTTGGCACTTGATGAAGTCTGAGTAATAAAGTGGTTCAAGTCATGCCACGACAATAAATTATGCGCTACTTTGAAGGAAACCCACGATATTTCATGTAGTAGTGGTAGTTTTGTTTTGTTTTTAGCTTTTAGACTGGTGGGTAGTTTAATTTTTGGCATTTTGGTTGTAATTTGTGGACACTGGATTGGTGGCATATAGGGTAACAGTGTACTTTGTGTAGCCTATGTAGGTACAGGACCAAGTTAGCCATCTTGGGCAGAGAAGGCAACAAGAAATGCTTCTATGTTTGGTTCTATGAGCCATATGTCATAATACGACCCATACATCAACACGTAGAATACTTCCAGTGAGCAAACTTATGTTCACTTTAGTGTACAAGCAAATTTTATCGCCTGCAGAAATAACTACAAGCCATGAATGAGACTCATGGACCCCAAGTAAGTTTTTTACCTTTTGACTAAGTATTGGATGTTCTACGGTTAACTTTACGAGTCGTATTTCATTATACGACTCATAAATAGTCCCATAGAACCCATCTCTAAATTAGGGTTTTAGGTTGCCTACAAAATCAAGATCTACGAGTTGTAGAATACTCTACGACCCATAATTGGGGTTTCATAGAGCAAAGCCTAGTCTTTTTAAACCGACTCGGTAAAGGTATAAAAGGGTCAAAATAAAATTTAATCCCAATTTCGCTCATAAATTTGAAATTAACCCGACTCCCTTTAATCCTAAGCATTTTTATAACCCCCACCATTCGGTCGCCGTCCTATTTTTCTGGCATCTTTTTTGGCCACCTCCAGCACCTAGGGTTTTGCACTCCCTCGGATTCCTCCTTCAAAATCAACATATTTTTTTCAAATTTTGGTAAGTATTTGGTCCTAATACCTTTGAACTACCAAAATTTGTTTAAATTAGTTGAGAATTTTTAATGGGTACGATGTTCTTGAAGAAATAGTTGCAAATACTTTCTTGTCATTATGTGTGTTGGTTGGTAATTCTAAAATTAAAATGTTGAAATGGCCTTAGAACCATGATGTATGCTGGAATCATTTGTGCTTGGCCATGACTTGTGTTTTTGAATGATACTATGCAAAAAACCATGTTATCACATGTCATTTAATTTGAATAGACTTGTTTGAAAAGTTTATATGTGATTGGATGTGTGTTTTAGTTCCAAATCATTCAACAACGATGTCGGATTACTAAAACAAACATGCAAAATGAAATTCAATGGGATTATGTGTGATCATTGCATTTGGGGTGTTGGGTGTTTGATAAAATTATGTGGTGGTGTATAGATGTTGGCTTCAATGCTGATATAATTGTTAAAATAATTTATAACCTTTTGTCGATGTATGGATGTTTGCTTCGATGCTAATATAATTATTAAAAGGTCATTTTGGGGACCTATTTAATTAACTAGGAAATCTAAGTTTGTGAAAAATTCACTCTACAAGGGTTATTTACGGCCGGTGGAACATTCCACGAGCCATAGTTTCCCCTATAAGAACTTCCAAGAAATTTGAATTTTCTAGGATGTCATTAGATGAGACCTTCTACGAGCCTTACATCTTTCTACGACTTGTAAATAGGTGTCGTATGGGCCTGCCTGCATAAACCAAGTACTAGAGTGTTATCTATGACCCAGTTTATGGCTTGTAAAAGATTCTACATTCCAGTAACCAAGCTTAATAGATTTTGTCCTCTATGAGGACCTTTTATGTCTCATAGTTTGCACTATGACTTGTAAAAGTACTCTCGTATACCATTGTGTGCCTAGTTCTAGTATGTTTTTATATTTCATTCGCTGACTCGTGGGGCTAATCGTATTTGCTAAATATTTGCTTTTCAGGTACTATGGCCCCCAAATGAAAAGTTGATGAGATACGAGCCATGTGGAAGCAGTTATGTAATGAGCCTACGAACTCCGAGGCCATTTCTAATACTAGTGGATCATTAAAGGAGCTTCGCATCTAGCTTGATGAGGGCGTTGAGCTTGAGTAGACATAAGTTGCCACTAGACAGGTCGAGCAGCCCTAGAGCCAGGGGATTGTGGTCCATCGTCCCCAGTTTGATGAGGGAGGTGACAGGGCCAAAAGGTCCATACAGATGACTTCTTCTAAGGGAGGGTTTGAGTCCAAATCCGAGGAGGGGTCAGACTCTACTTCTACTTTAGTCCCTCGAGAACCACCCTCACCTTTGGATGTTCGATCTAGTTAGTGGTGCGTCAAGGGCATACAGGCTATATACTCCAACGATATATAGAGGAACAAGTGAGGTCAACCAACTCATTCTATTTTTTAGGAGTCCTGAGTCATCACCTTTACACTTGATAGTTTTCCAGGCCTCAAGGACACCATCGCCAGATACAGGCTCTAGTAGTTGACCAAACCATCAGGGAAGTACTCTCCAACCATTTTTTATGAGTTTTTTGCATCTTACGCCGCCACTGTTCTCATCTTTCTTCCCAAGGGGAAGAACCCCCGCACCCAGCCTCGGCTGACACATATTAGGGTGAGGGGTCATCGAGTAGATATCTCAGAGGACACTATCTGCCACATATTATTTGGATCAGAGTTCCCAGCCCCTAGGTCTACAGTAGAGTTCAATAAGTGAGTGGGAAAACTAGGGAAACAAACCTTATGAGAGACGCGACCCACAAAGTCAGTTTAATGAGATGGGTAGCCGCCCAGATTGCAAAGCAGGGCCCTGACCCTAAGTGGATAGCTACATTGGTAGAGCCTATTCTGAAGACCTCGCTCCGTTTCACTGCCAAATTTTTGTGGACTATAGTGAGATCACGGATCCAACCTACACTTGTGGATGATACATTGATGTCGAATTATGTCATTTTTGTTGCCAGAATCTTGGTTGGCTATGAGATCGATTAGGCCTTGTTGGTAGTTGGGAAGATATATGAGACAGACTTGAAGAGGTCTACCTCTATCCCCTTCCCATGCCTCATTTACAGATTATTCTTGGAGGCAGAGGTAGAGAGTCTTTATCATGTGTACTTGATTATAAAGGTTCAAAGGACATTGGACGTCATCCTGATAAGGACTAATGATAAGCCAGTGGCATTTCGGTAGGCACCATGAACACTAGTTAATATGCCCAAGATGCTCACAGTGGTGCCATCTCCCGAGTCTTCTTCCACCACCACCATTGTGGCTCCCATTGTTGAGGGGCCCCCACAAACAAAGACTAACATGGAGAGAGGGCCCACTACTACTATCCCTGCATTAGAGGTCGCGCCCACTCTAACAACACTCGTTGGCATTGTATTTTTGTTGATGATATCCATATAAGATATGGCGCAGAGATAGGCCCATACTGAGTCTCACTTGGCTCAATTACTATAGTAGATTAGACCTTGAGTCCACCAGGTCATTGTAGAGATTGAGGCCTGCATGTAGACGTTCACAGAGACAGCTATTCAGCAGAGAGTTATACCTATGGAGAACCGTATTGAAGCATTTGAGCGGCGAGTATAGTAAAGCCTCAACACAATATGACTTGAAGATATAACGACTATTAAAACGAAGATTCAACAGCTTCAGGCCGAGATAAGTGCAGCCCTCACAACACCAGTTGTGTTCATATAGACTGACCCTACCGAGGTAGTGGTATATCTATTTGATCTAGAGGATACACCACTACCTTCCCTTGGGAAGAGGGCCGGCACAAATGACCTAGATGTTTTGAGATTAGAGGTGGGGCTGACAGAGGAGCAGGAGTTAGAGATTGATAGGATATGCTTAATGCAGGATGAGAAGATGAGGCTAGCTTGAGATCTAAAGAGAGTGAGGGGTTTTGTACCCTCTGGACATGATCCCACAGTTGAGAAGTCTACCAATCAGGTTGAGGGTGGACAATCTCAATCAAAGAGAGGCGCTTAGGCACCCAGGTATGTTTTTCTTTTTTACCTCGGTTCTTTATTTTGATATTTTATGTGCATTGAGGTCAATACACATCTTTTTTTATGGGATTTTTGGGTAGTTATAGGCCTCAGTGAAGTCTGAGTAACCTTGGCCTATAACTATCAAAAAATTTAATTCAAAGGATTTTCTTGCCTGTGTTCTTTTTCCCTGAGGATATTTATTTTCTGTTTAACTAGCATGTTTAGGATATGTAGGTAGTATTACTAGCATATAGTACTGATGTCTATGGCATAATGTGTGTTTTTATTTTGAAATGACACCCATCAATTTTTTTGTTAATTAATTTTGATAGCAACCATGTATGTTTGATTGTTTGACAGTGCTTGTTCTGATAAGTTATATTGAATTATGATGAAAATCATGATCTGAGACTCTGTGTGGATAGTGTAATCAGTTCCATGCGTATGTGAGCCTATTTGTAAGATTCTTATACTATGTTTCTATTCAAAACTTGTCCTGTGACTCTAACTTAGACTATAGGATAGTTGGTTAGAAAAGGATCTTGGGTGATTCTTCACATTTGTCCACTTAGCCTACATAACAAACCAAATGTGTAATGTATCCCTTGATCCTAATGATTGAGCATTACATGTACCTTTTTCTTTGGAAAACACCTCAGTAACCCAACCTTGTTAGATGAGAAATTCTAAAATTGGCCCTAGTCCTTCCTTGAAAAATGTGCACCTTGATTGAGGCAAAAAGCCTAAGTTGAGGGTGGCTACCAAAAGTGGCCCTGGTTCAGAGGATAGATATTATGCACCTTAACTTTGGCCAAAAGCGTATGTTGAGGGTTGCTGGAGTAAGGAAAAATAAGAAAAGTTAAGGGGGGAGCTAGTGATGCAAAGAAAAAGGGGAAAATATGTAAGAGGTGCGAGAAAAATAAATAGATGCCTAAATAATTTTTTGAAAAGAAAAAGAGTGTGAAAATAGAAGGCATTGTGCTAAAAATGAGAGTAAGGCACCCTAAAAGGCTTAGAATGGAAGAAAAGGGAGAATAAGATGAAGATATCAGTGTTGATAGGACAAAAGAGTCAAGGAGGGCCTTTAGTCACTATGTTACCAAAACATCACACCAAAGCTCCCTGAACCTACATTACAAGCCTAGAAAGTCCTAAGTGATCCTAGTCCAACTAGTTGAAGGTCATAGTCTTGAGTATAAGGGTAAGCATACGGTATTGAACGCAGTGTTTGAATATCTTTTGTGAGAGTGAGTCATTTTGTGTAGTCCCAGGAATTTAATCTGAAAATATCATCATGAGTGGGAGATGAGACTTCTTTCTATGAGGGAACTTTCATTGCATTCTTAATATGGAACTAATTCAGTGATTGTTGCTTATCGTAGATTACATCACTTGTTATAGTTGCACTGTTGAATGTGTTAATCTGCATTGGTTTGTTTGAGAGCTATCTGATATGCATTTATAAGTGGTGTAGGTGTATGTGCTTGAGTTGGATATGATGTGTGTCATTAGACTGAGGTTTGTGTATTACACTAGTGCTTATGTAGATTTAGTCTGTCGCTCGAGTATAAACAACAATTTTAAGTTGAGGGTGTTGATGTGCTATTAAAATACTGTGCTTTTGTCTTGACCCGAAAGTGTGGCCTAGAAGTGACATGGCGAAGGAGAACCTGAAGGCCCTCGATCAAGCCATCATAGCATCATCACACACATTATCGATTTGGAAGCACAGAAAATAAACACATAACATATAATTCTAGGGAAAATGGGGCTTTGGACTCAAGCTATGGGGATGTTACCGGGAAAGGGATAAACATGAATCACATAGCACATAACAAATATTTCTAAGGGGCGGGTATGTAGAACTCAAGATATGGGGGCACACCAGGGTTGTGGGACTTTCCACATAAGCACATTCCCAACATTCACAATCCCATAAACATAAGCATAAGTATAATCGAAACATCATTTCCAAAACATGATCCCAATAGTCATAACAACCCAAAATAAGCATAATACAACATGCAAGAGTATAGCATGTCCAACATTGCCTCTACATAGATAAAGCGTGGCCTCGACATAGTTTGAGGCTCACCCTCAATACATGAAATAAGAAAATAAACAACTACAAGAGAGATAGAGAATAGCTATTTCCCTTTAACAAAGGGCTTACCACAAGCTAGTAGCTTCAAGAGATCTCTCATCGTGTAAAGGTAGATAAAGGTCGTCGTTGGTCCCAACATAGTTAGAACATATAGACAAGAGAATGGTTTAGCACAATAAAGCACTAAGTATGCGGGCATGCAAATGCATATGCACATGTACCTATAACAACCTACATGGAAAGAGCACATACATAGAAGAGAATATAAGAAGGGACAATATAGTAATATGCCAGTATAATCATGATGCATGAAATGCCATAATACTTTTAATATAGAGGGGATGGAACCATAACCGACATCCAAATTCATGTAAGCTACAACATGAACTTTCCTAATGAAGCCTCCCATTGGATTGGAGATGATTACTTGCCAAAGGTAATCTATACCACACCTTACGGACCTCCTATTTTGGTGTGATGGACACCTTCCTTACGGGTCTCCCATTTTGGAAGGATTTACATAGGATAGCATATCATATTAAAGCATATCTTACAGGTCTCACATTTTGGTAGCAACCTACATTGGCACAAAGTTTCGAGAAAGAAATGGGACCCTTGGGGATAGCCCACTTACTAATCCAATCCTTCTCGGTACTAAGTTATCATCCCACAAGAATACATACACATATACATGCTTTTAAAACAGAAACTTGATACTTAAACATCAAATCATGCATATTTGGTCTTAGAAGCCAAACATATTTTCAATACTCTTATGCATACTTAACAAAAGTCAAACACGTTTCAAATCATACTTCATGGGCTAAAAAGCCAAACAAACTTTCATGTCAAACTTCATGCATAAGAGTAGCTCCATACTTATCATGCTTGTCAAATCATATTGGTGTAAACACCCATGTTGCTCAAAGAGTCAAATCATGGACTTACTGTGATCACAACTTAGCCATAACCCATACTTGTTCAAAATCATAGTCATAAATATGTTTGGAACTTAGCCCACATAAAAACTTTCATCAAAATATTCATGTCATGCATGCAATGCCATGAGGAACAATGAGGATAGCATGGGTGCTAGAATTCAAGCTTTAATTTCAAATCAAGAGTAGTTCATAAGGAATTCAAGTTAAATCAACCTTCAAATCATCATTTAAATACTACCC
>JBCEWC010019567.1:0-11355 GCA_038996855.1 Solanum aculeatissimum
TAGGGTTAGGTTAAGGGGGTTTAGGGGACCTTAGGATGCCTAAAAGGGGCCTAGGAATTAATTAAATTACGAATTAATAATTAATGAAATGGATATTAACTGCAAAACAGTGCTTCACGGAGGAGCTACAGTGGTCGTCTACTGGCTCACTGTCCGTACGAGTGGTCGTGTACCATGCCTTAGCCAATTTTCAACACAAACTCTTGGGGGTCTTTCTGGAACACTTCACGAAGGGGGTTCACGGGCCATGTGTCTTCACACGGATCGTATATTGGTCCATGGAGCCACACTTAGCCCAAGAACCAACCTCAAATCATGACTAAGACACTGCCTCCCCAAACGGACCGTTTGTGGTCTCACGGACCATGGGGTGGTCCTTGGGACCTCACTTGGTCTTTGGGTTGGGTCTAGGCCACCCTGAACCCACTGGACCATGGTACAGACCCCCACATAGACCGTGGATCATCACACTGTCCGTGGTCCTCTCCTTAGGCCATCTTCAGGGCCTATCCCCAACGTCTTCTGAATTTCAGGCAGTCTCACCATTGTGGCCATAACATTCTCATACAAACTCCAAATCGAGTGAAATCAGTGGCCTTGCGAAGATAATTCAAAGAGCTTCAATTTGATATATAGTATCCCACATGATTCAACATGCATCAAAAGTTATTCCTTCAAAGTACACTACCCAAACTCAACCCGTGGCTACCAAAATTCAACCATGACCAATATAACATCATACAAGACCAACCATAAGAGGTTTTCAAATATTTTCAGGTTGTTACATCATCTCCCCCTTGGGAACATTCGTCCTCAAATGTGCTATAACTACGGCGTGAGGACTTCAATCACAAAACAAGAGACATTTTACCCACAACTCAAGAGACCATGCATCATATCAATAATCATTCAAAACTCATGTCAAAATATCATTTAAATCATTTTTGTGCTCATGTATGCATGCAATGTCATAAAACTCAAGAAAACAAGCAATTAAAACCATAGAAGATAGAACCTAATATCTTAGGCTTGAGTGGATTGAAAAAGATGAGGATATTGCTCCTTCATGTCTAATGGCAAGTCTAATTTATATGTCACCTTACCAAACTCTACCTCTCTATCGGGAGGGATACCAGGAAATCCCTCGGGAACACATCGGGAACTTACTAACCACCAGAACCGATTCAAGCCCAAGTGTTTCACCCTTCACATCTCTAACCCGCACCATATGATAAATCCTCCCCTTACAATTCCATTCTAAGTACTATATCATAATTATACAACCTCAAGTTCTACAAGGACATCGGAGATCACTTTATACAACCCAGAAACTGGAAAACTACGATACACTTTCCGGGCAATGATGGACTTACCCACGGGGTATACACCAAATAAGGTTCCCTCAAGGTTTCAGAACTCACACCAAATTTAATAGCCAACAAAGGAGTCACAAAAGCTAAGTTTGCACCTAGATCAAGTAAAGCATATGCATCAAAGTTAAAGATTCTTAACATACCCGTGATGACATCCGGAGTTCCCTCTACCTCTTGACGGCCATGAAGAGCATAAAACCAATTGTTTCTAGGAGCACCACCCACTGTAGCCACTTGCTCTCTCATCACCTTCCTTGGACATTTAAAGACCTTGTGATCCATTCTACCACATCCGAAACAAGCATCTGTAGCCTTTCTACAAACATCTTCATGATGCTTTCCATATCGGCCACAAGGAGGAATTTGGGGACCACCCCCAACTTGTTCCTTAGGAGGAGGCACCTTATGATTTGCAACTCTCACATCCGAACCTTAGACTTGATGAAATCAGCCAAAACCACCAACCCCACTCCTTGAGTTGGAGAACCCACCATCAAACTGAGCCCTCTTAGCCTCACACACTCTTCTCTCCTTAAGTTTCTCTCCCTAAATTGGTTCGGCATAAGTCATGAGCCAAGAGATATCTATGTCACGAATGAGCATAGCGGTCCTACACTCTTTCACCACCAAGTCCTAAACACCCAAAATAAACTTGTACATTCTTGCACGGGGATCGGGGACAAGCATTGGAGCATACTTAGAGAGCTTTGTGAACTTGAGGGCATAGTCCCTCACGGTCATGTTACCTTGTCGGAGATTGATAAACTCGGTTATCTTAGCCTCCCTAAGCTCAAGTGGGAAGAACCGATCAAGGAAGGCCATTTTAAACTCCTCCCATCAAACCATCACATACATCACCCTCTCCACAAGCCATTGATTATACCAGACTTGTGCCACGTCCTTGAGTTGATAAGCCGCCAACTCCGCCTTTTCCTCTGAACTAACTCTCATAATCGATAACATTTTAGTGAGTTCATCCATGAAATCTTGAGCATCCTCATCAACTTTAGAGCCATAAAACTCTAGAGGGTTCATACGAGTGAAGTCCCTCACCCTTGAGGCCGGAGTAGTGACATTGACCGGGTTGATCGGCCGATCTTGGTTGGTCACAGCCTGTGCCAACATAGAGACAATATTCCTGTACTCATCATGGGACACCTATTCCTCAACTGGTGCCCGAGGAGCTAGTTTCTCAACCTCTAGAGCCTGACGGGGAAGGGGAGCTCTTCTAGGAGGTATTTTTTTAAAGAGAGACAAAGTACAAAAGTTTAGAAACCATCATCGTAAGATCTCATGGCAAGATATAAGGAAGAAGTGAAATGAGGTAATTCCTAAAACGTCATCATAACCACTCATCCATAGGTATGGTGCACAACACACCCATGAATAATACTCTACTTGACATGGCATATTGGACTCCGAGGACCATTTATAAACCTAGGGCTCTGATACCATCTTTTTCATGACCCGAATAGGGGCCTAAATATGACATGGAAAAGGAGAACTCGAAAGTCCTCGATCAAGCCATCATAGTATCATTACACACATCCTCAGTTTGGAAGCGTGAAGCTAAACACATAACATATAAGCTCTAAGGGAAATCGGGGCCTTGGACACAAGTTATGGGGATGTTGTCGGGAATGGGATAAGCATGGATTCATGTAATACATAGAAATTATCTCTAAGGGAATGGGTAGGTGGGATTCAACTATGGGGGGTACACCAGGATTATGGGACTTTCCATATAAACACATAGTCAATCACAATTCCCAATATATAATTCATAAGCATAATTGATAACCATTTTTATAATCAAGGCTAATAAGCATAACTTCCATAAGCATAATATTCAACATGGAAAGTCAACATACAAGAGTTTAGATTTGTCCAACAAGCCTCTACATAGATGAAACAGTGCCTCGACATAGTTTGAGGATCACCCTCAATACAAGAGTAAAGTAAATTACATAATAAAACTAGGTAGATATAAGGTGGCTATTTCCCTTGAACAAAAGGGCTCACCACTAGTACAAGTCTTCAAGAGTAATCACACGTCGTGCGGTAGAATGTAGAAGTCATCTCCGGCACCTACATAGTTAGAGCATGAACACAAGAGTATGGGTTAGCACAATAAAGTACTAAGTATGTAGGCATGCAAATGCACATGCATATGAGCCTATGGCAACCTACATGGCAAGGGCACATATATAGAAGAGAATATAGGAAGGAACCATATATCAATATGCTATGAAAGTCATGATGCATGAAATGCCATAATATGTAGTATAGAGGGGATGGAACCATAACCAACATCTCAAGTCTATGTGAGCTACAACATGACCTTGCCCAATGTGACCTCCCATTGGATCAGAGAAGACTACTTGCCAAAGGTAATCTTCACCACACCTTATGATCCGGTCATTTCGGTGTGATAGACACCTTCCTTACGAACTGATCATTTTGGAAGGGTTTACATAACACAGCATATTATATCATATCAAGGCATACCTTACGACCAGGTCATTTTGGTAGCAACCTATGTAGGCCCATATTTTTTGGAAAAGGAGTGGGACCCATGGGGATAGCCCACTTACTATTCCAATCCTTCTCGGTACTAATTCATCATCCCACAAGAATATGTATATATATATATATACATGCTTTTAAATGGAAACTTGACACTTGAAATTCAAATCATGCACACTTGGGATTAGAAGCCAAATATATTTTTAAATACTCTCATGCATACTTAACAAGAGTTAAACATAGTTCATAGTCATGCATCATGGGCTGAAAAGCCAAACCTACCTTCATGTCATGCTTCATGCACAAGAGTAGCTCCATTCATATGATATTATATTGGTTCAAGCACCCATGTTTCTCAAAGAGCCATATCATATCATATCATAGACTTAGTGTGATCACAACTTAGACTTAACCCATACTTGTTCAAAATCATAGTCAAAATCATGTTAGGGACTTAGCGCACATCAAAACTTTCAAAATAAATCCATGAATCATGCATGCAATGACATGAGGGACAATATGAATAGCATGGGTAATTGAATTCAAACTTTACATTCAATTCAAGAGTAGTTCATGAGAAATTCAATTTAAATCTACCATTAAAACCTCATTTGGACAATACCCATGCATAAATCAAGATTATAAGGACATGTATAATTTGATCATAATTAAACCATTAAACTTTCATGAAATTCTAACTCAAAACAATATTAAATCACTTAAAATCTACAACACATAATCCCAATCAAATGATCACTTGAAAATTTAAAGAACCCAACCTTAATTGAAAACTAAAAATCTAATTTAAAGAGGAGGGTTCTTGGGTCTTCAAGGATGAAAGGAGATCCTTGAATCAAAACCCATATACCTTACAATCATCAAAGGAATTGAATAATCAAACAAGCAAAGGTTGTCTTCCCCAAATTTCTTCAAGCTTCAATAATGGAGGTCAATAGAATTTAGGATTTTTTCAAAGAATAATGAGGAGCCTTAGAATGGATGAAAAGAGGTTAGGGTTAGGTTAAGGGGGTTTAGGAGACCTTAGGATGCCTAAAAGGGGCCTAGGAATTAATTAATTTACAAATTAACCATTAATGAAATGGATAATTTACTGTTAAATAGTTCTTCACGGAGGAGCTACAGTGGTCGTCTACTGGCTCACTGTCCGTACACGTTGTCGTGTACCATGTCTTAGCCAATTTTCAACATGAACTCTCAGGGGACTTTCTGGAACACTTCATGAAGGGAGTTCACGGGCCATGTGGCTTTACACAGACCGTGTACTGGTCTGTGGAGCTACACTTGTCCCATGAACCAACCCCAAATCAAGACCAAGACACTGCCTACCCAAACGGACTATTTGAGGTCTCACGGACCGTGGGGTGGTCCGTGGGATCTCACTTGGTTTGTGGGTTGGGTCCAGGACACCCTGAACCGACTGTACCATGGAACGGACCGTGGACCCTCACACGGTCCGTGTTCCTCTCCTTGGGCCATTTTCAGAGCCTATCCCCAACGTCTTTCAAATTTAAGGCAGTCTCACTATTTTACTCATAACTTCCTCATATAAACTCCGAATATAGTGAAACCAGTTGAGTAGCGAAGATACTTCAAAGATATTTAATTTTATATGTAGTATCCCATATGGTTCAACTCGTATCAAAAGTTATGCTTCTTCAAAGTACACTGCCCAAACGGCCTCTCTAGGCCACCAAATGAATTGTTTTGCGTTCGGCCACTTAAACTCAACCCGTGATTACAAAAATTCAACCATGACCAATATAACATCATACAAGACCAACCATAAGAGGTTTTAGAAAATTTTCGGGTCGTTACAAACTATGATATGAGTGTCCTTTATCACCCCGGCAAAGCTAATGTTGTAGTGGATGCCCTTAGTAGGATTTCTATGGGAAGTATGACTCATGTGGAAGAAGGGAAAAAGTAAATGGTGAAATATGTGCACCATTTTGCTAGATTAGGTGTAAGGTTGGTTGAATCCGACAATGGTGGAATTCTTGTTCAAGATAGGTCCGAGTCTTCCTTAGTCGTTGATGTTAAGAAGAAACAAGACTTAGACCCTTCCTTTGTGGAATTGAATAAATTGGTTGTTGATGGAAAGATTGAGGTTTTCTCCCAAGGGGGAATGGTGTGCTACGGTATCAAGATCGTTTGTGTGTTCCGGATGTTAACGCTTAGAGGAGATGATCATGAAAGAGGCTCATAATTCTCAATATTCTATCCATCCGGGATCTACCAAAATACATTGAGATTTGAGGGAGTTGTATTGGTGGCATAGTATGAAGAAAGACATAGCCAAGTTCGTGTCGGAATGTCCTAATTGCCAACAAGTTAAAGTAGAGCATCAAAGGATCGGTGGTTTGACCCAAGACATTAAAATTCCTACTTAGAAGTGGGAAGACGTGAACATGGACTTTGTGGTTGGGTTGCCTCGTACTCGAAGATAATTTGATTCCATATAGGTTGTGGTTGATAGAATGACTAAATCGGCTCACATTTTACCGGTTAAGACTACCTATAGTGCCGAGGAGTATGCTAAGGTATATATTTGGGAATTGGTGATATTACATGGTATGTCAAGGTCTATCATATCAGATCATGATACTCAATTTACTTCTCATTTTTGGAAATATTTTCAAAGGGAGCTTGGTACTAAGGTCAAGTTGAGCATCGCATTCCATTCTCAAACCGATGGGCAAGCAAAAAGAACAATTCAAACCTTGTAGGACATGTTAAGGGCTTGTTTGTTGGATTTTAAGGTAAATTGGGATGATCATCAACCTCTCATCGAGTTTGCTTACAATAATAGTTTTCATGCTAGCATCGGTATGGCTCCTTTTGAGGCCTTGTATGGTAGGAGATGTAGGTCTCCGGTTGGTTGGTTTGAAATAGGTGAGGTGGCCTTGTTAGGCCCGAACTTGGGGGTTGAGGCCATTGAAAAGGTGAAGTTAATTAGGGAAAGGTTGAAAATAGCCCAAAGTCGCCAAAAGTCTTATTCGGATATTAGGAAGAGAGATCTTGAATTTCATGTTGGTGATTGGGTGTATGTGATGGTGTCCCCTATGAAAGTCATCATGTATTTTGGTAAAAAGGATAAGTTGAGCCCTCGGTACGTCGGACCTTATGAGATTATGGAATGAGTTGGCAATGTGGCTTATAGGTTGGACTTGTCGTTGGACATGAGTTCCATTCATCTAGTATTCCATGTGTCCATGTTGAGGAAATTGGTTGATGATTCTAAAGCAATTACACCTTTGGAGGGTATGATGGTTGAGGAGAATTTGACTTATGAAGAGGTGCCGGTTGAGATCATGGATAGGCAAGTGAAGCGACTTTGCAACAAGGAGGTAGCTTCGATCAAGGTGCTTTGGAGGAACCAAGATGTGGAGAGTGCAACGTGGGAAGCAGAGTTGTACATGATGGGGCGATATCCTTATCTCTTCCAATCTACTCAAGCCTACGGTACTAGGTTCTATCCTTATATGGTCCTAATTCTTTAAATTCTTGAGTTTCATAACATTGCATGCATACATGAGCACGAAAATGATTTAAATAATGATTTGACATGAGTTTTGAAAGGCTTTTGAAATGATGCATGATTCATTATAAGTTTGATGAAAATATCTCTTGTTTGATTATTGTCCTCAAGCTATAGTTTTTGCTCATTCGAGGACGAATGTTCCCAATGGGGGAGATGATGTAACGATTCAAGAATTTTTTAACTTCGTAATAATTGGTCAAGGTTATTATTAAGCTGTTCGTGGTTGAATTTTGGTAGTCATGGGTTGTATCTAAGTGGTCGGATTCAAAATGGATCATTTGGTGAAGTTATGAGGTCGGTTGGGCAGTGTGCTTTTAAAGATCATAACTTTTGGTATGGTATGAACTGTGTGGTCTACTAAATATAAAATTGAATCCTTTTGAGTTATCTTTGCAATGGAACAGGTTTCACTCAATTCGAAGTTCGTATGGGAAGGTTATGGCCAAAATAGTGAGACTGCTCAAAATTGGAAGGACGCTGGGAACAAGGTTTTGGAAATGGGTTAAGGGTTGGACCACGGACCGTGTGGTGGTCCATGGTCTGTGGGGGTGCTCGTGTGGGGGTCCAGTGAGCTCCTGGGGCCAAGGTTCCAGCCAAGAATCAAGTCAAGTCCCACGGACCACCCCACGGTCCGTGATACACTTCACGGCCTGTGAGGGGTCCCGTGAAGTGGGGCAAAAAGTTGGAAAGGGTTCGGGGCTGGACTCTGGACCAAGTGATGCTCCACGGACCAGTACATGGTCCGTGTGCAGCTACATAGTCTGTGATACCCCCCGTGGTGTGATCCAGAAAGTCCCCCGAGAGTTAAAGCCGAAGACGAGATCAAGTCAAGTTACACGGCTAGGTACACAGACCGTGTACCAGTATACGGCCACTGTAGTCCCTTCCGTGTGGCACTGTTTCAGTTAATTACTCTGTTTCATTAATGGTTAATTCATAATTTAATTAGATCTTATGCCCGTTTTAGGATTTTTAAGGTCTCATAAACCCCCTAAATCAAACCCTTAACCCTTTTCAACCATTCTAACACTCTTCAATCCATTTTGAAATTCTCTTAATCCTCTTGACCTCATTGATGAAATCTTGAAGAAATTTGGGAAAAATCATCTTGGTTGTGCAATCCTTCAATTCTCTTGGTCAATTTCAAGGTATGTGGGTTTGATTCATAGATTCTCTTTCATCCATGAAGACCCAAGAACCCTCCACTTTAAATTTAAATTTTAAGATTTCTTTAAGGTTAGGTTCTTTAAATTTTGAAGTACTTAATTAAATGGGATTATGTGTTGTATAAATTAGGTGATTTAAAGTTGATTTAAGTTTGAATTATATGAAGACTCAATGGTTTTGATGATGATCAAGTTATGCATATCCCTTTACTCTTGTGCATGGGTAGTGTCTAAACTATACTTTGAAGGTTGGTTTAACTTGAATTTCTCATGAACTATTCTTGATTTGAATTTAAAGTATGAATTCTAACATCCATTCTATTCTCATCGTTCCTTATGACATTTGCATGCATGATCATGTATTTTGATGAAAGTTTTGATGTGGGCTAAATCTCAAACATATTTATGACTATTATTTTGAACAAGTATGGGTTATGACTAAGATCTGATCACACTAAGTCTATGATATGGCTCTTTGAGAAATATGAGTGTTTACACCAATATGATTTGACAAGTATAGAGCTACTCTTATGCATGAAGTTTGACATGAAAGGTTGTTTGGCTTCTTAGCCCATGATGCATGACTATGAAATATGTTTGACTCTTGTTAAGTATGCATAAGAGTATTGAAAGTATGTTTGGCTTCTAAGCCCAAGTATGCATAAGTTGATGTTCAAGTGTCAAGTTTCCATTTTAAAATCATGTATATATATACATATTCTTATGGGATGATGACTTAGTACCGAGAAGGATTGGAGTTGTAAGTGGGCTATCCCCAAGGGTCCCACTCCTTTCCCGAAACTATGTACCAATGTAGGTGTTACCAAAATGGGAGCCCTGTAAGGTATGCTTTGATATGATATGATATGATATGATATGTTATGTAAATTCTTCCAAAATGGGAGGCCCGTAAGAAAGGTGGCCATCACACCAAAATGGGAGGCCCATAAGGTGTGGTGTAGATTACCTTTGGCAAGTAATCTTCTTCGATCAAATGGGAGGCCTCATTGGGCAAGTTCATGTTGTAGCTCACATGGATTTGAATGTCGGCTATGGTTTCATCACCTCTATACCAAGCATTATGGCATTTCATGCATCATGATTATCATGGCATATCGATATATTGTTCTTCCTTATATTCACTTCTATATATGTGCCCTTTCCATGTAGGTTGTTATAGGTTCATGTGCATATGCATTTGCATGCCCACATACTTAGTGCTTTATTATGCTAACCCATACTCTTGTCTACATGTTTTAACCATATAGGTACCGGCGACGACCTCTATCTACCTTTGCACGACGAGTGATTCTCTTGAAGCTATTTGCTTGTGGTGAGCCCTTTGTCCAAGGGAATATCTACTTTCATCTCCATTGTATTAGTTTACTTTCTTATTTCATGTATTGAGGGTAAGCCCCAAACTATGTCGAGGACCCCCTCTTTCTATGTAGAGGCAATGTTGGACATACTATACTCTTGCACGTTGTATTATACTTTGGGTTATTATGACTATTGGGATTATGTTATGGAAATGATGTTTCAATTCTGCTTATGCTTATGTTTATGGGATTGTGAATGTTGGGAATATACTTATGTGGAAAGTCCCATAAACTCGGTGTGCCCCCATAGCTTGACTCCTACTTACTCGCCCCTTAGAAATACTTGCTATGTGCTATGTTATTCATGCTCATCCCATTCCCGGCAACATTCCCATAGCTTGAGTCCAAAGCCCCATTTTCCTTAGAATTATGTGTTATGTGTTTACTTTTTCGTGCTTCTGAATCGATAATGTGTGTGATGATGCTATGATGGCTTGATCGAGGACTTTCGGGTTCTCCTTTGCCATGTCACATCTAGGCCTCACTTCCGAGTTGTGACATGATGACTCATAAACGACGTTTCATAAAATGCCTTCCTGAGTCAGTTATTGAGTCCCAAACTTTATGGACCAAAATACGGGTCATAGATGATTCTACGATTCATAGTTTGAGCTCAAAAAATAAATTCTGAGACCTCCAAATCTGCTTAAATTTTTACGAATAGGTTCCTACGGATCGTAGAAGCTTCTATGCTGAGTAGATTGACCCGTAGATGTTCTGGAAAGTATTTTGAAAGGGGTTATTTTGGTCTTTCCCATCTTTTAAAGCCTAGACTTGATGATTTTACATCTATTTAAGTTCCTAAACATCATCATTCAACCTATTTACACTCAAAACATATTCCAAGACTTTGAAAAAGGTTCCAAGAGGAGAAAAGCTAAGGTTTCAAGAGAATCCAGTGCGTTCTTCAAAATTCTTCAAAAAAATCTAAATCTCTCAGGTATGTAAGGCTACCATAGTGAGGTAGTTCATCCACGCATCCCACGTCTAAGTTTCTACTTTTAATGAATATTAAATTGGGCAAAAAACTAGTTTTTGAATTCCAATTGAGTCGATTCTTCTTCTATTGAGTTCTATATAATTATGTATTGAAGTTATTCTTATTTTATTGTTGAAATTATTATTCGTGGCTACTTTTCCGTGAAATCTAGTTGACTTAATGATCATGATTTTTCCAATCCATTATTTGATATTGAGATTCATGATATTCATGCATTAAATAAAGTATTTGTTATAAATCAAGGTTATGTATGTTTTTTAGCAAAGATGATGATTTTTATGCATTGATGAAAAGAGTGATTTGAACTAGTATTATATATATATATATATATATATATAAAGAGTTTTCA
>JBCEWC010019568.1:0-11354 GCA_038996855.1 Solanum aculeatissimum
TAAATAATAAGTTTATATTAATATTGAATTAAAATATAAATTTATTTTACTTTATTTTATTTTTTAGACATAAAAATCTTAAAGTAATCAATTTTTTATAATGTTAACAGCTTAAAGGGTATTTTAGATATTTTTAATTAAAAAAGTGTTTAACAACATTTATGTGTCAAATACATCAACAACTTTTTTCAGCTACAACACTTTATCCAAACATATAATTACTTATTTTTCAAATAAATTTTAATACTTTAAAAAATATTTTAAAAATACTTTTTAAAAATTATTTTTTTCCAGCTAAACCAAACGGATTCTAAGTCATAACTGAAAGCTATTTCTTCAAGAAATTTCCATCCAAAAGAATGTGAGTTTAGTATCCGTTGAATTTACTCTAGGAATGCGTCATATGACCTTCAAGGCAAAAAGACTTTTTGAAAAAATAATGTAATAATAACTGCTATTATGAAAAATTAAAAAAGATATTTTTTTAAAATTTATTCTAATCATTAATAGAATAATATTTATTAACGAAAGATAAAATATTAAAGAATAAATAAATTAAATAATTTTAATATTAATTTTTTATTTAAGGGTGTAGAAAAATATACTAATACTAACTACTACTCTCTTTATTTAAATTTATACGACATATTTTTCGTTTTAATCCGCTTAAAAAAAATATATTTTTATATTGATTAATAATTTATTTTTTTAAAACTTAAATTATAAATTTTAATATTTTTAAAATTAGACTCTTTGTTCCATCTAAACAGAGTAGAGCAGATATAATGGACAAGAGTTGACTAGTCAACCCCTGATTTTGTTGAGCCCAAAACACAAGTTGCTTCGAAACGCCAATCTCTAGAATCAATAAAAATGAAACTTTCCAAATAAAAAAGTCTTTACACAGCACATCTTATTCCTCATCCTCTGTCAGTTTGGTATCCCACTTTGTCCAAAATTTCTCCTCTTCCATACCTATCTTAAAAAAAAGGAACTTTTTGATTTTCAAGAAACCCTTTTGTTTTTTTTGCCTAATCAAGTATGGGAGATTACAGATCAAAATCTTATGCTGATTGTAGGATGCAAATGGATAAATATTATGAACCCCAATTTTCTAATGATTTCAGGTCTTACAGTGCTTCCTATGCAACTTCTGTTGGTGCACCACCTCTCCCACCACCTCCAGCCCATCAGAAAGGGAAGAGTACTACTAGTGGCTCAACTTCAAAGTCTTGGAGTTTCAATGATCCTGAGTTCCAGAGGAAAAGGAGGGTTGCTAGTTATAAAGTTTACTCTGTTGAAGGAAAAGTTAAAGGCTCTTTCAGAAGGAGTTTAAGATGGTTCAAAGACAAGTATACGCAGGTTCTCTATGGATGGAGGTGATTTTTCAAGATTTTCACTTGCTTTATTTTATTGGCTTTCGTATACTTGTTTTGATTCATCAAAATTGTTATATATTGTTGTCAAGAGGGCATCTTCCGTTTAATTTATAGATGTGGATTTTCCTCTTGCGAAGAGGGCATTATACATTAATTATTATTGGGTTTTTTTTAACTAGTTGTTTGATTGATTGCTAACGATTGGATACTTTATCATCACTCAGTGGTCAATTATCTCTCTTTGGAAAATGATTTTATGTTAAAATTTCATGTACCAGAAGAGTTTTTGAAGAGTATGCTGATGAATTATTATACTTCTAAGGGCCAGCAAACTTGGGGGCACCGACAACATATACTCCCTTCTAGCTTATTTTATGTGATTCATTTGATTAGGTATGGTATTTAATTTTTTTTAAAAATATGTGATTTAAAATAATATTTAGATAATTATGTGCCTGAAAATTATTTTATTAAAAATAAAATGATAATTTTAAAGTTAAATTATTTTTAATTTTAATAAGGTGATTTTTTTAAGGCAGACTAAGAAAAGATGTCATATTAATTGGACGAAGAAAGTACTCGTTCTGTTCCATATAAATCCATTTTATATGACATTTTTTTTCTTTTTGATCCATCTCAAAAAGAACATTATCTTATTCTAATTGAAAATAATTTAATTTTAAAATTCACTTTTTATCTTTAATGAAATTTTTAAGAATTATTTTAGGCCATAAGTTTCAAAAGTTTGTCTTGTCTTCTTAAATATCGTATCAAGTCAAAATTTATCATATAAAATAAGACGGAGAGAGTAATTTTTATTTGTTTAAATATAAAATTTAACTGTTTTTAAAAGGTAAATTTAGCTTATTATAGTTGATTGTCTATCTTATTTTCACATTTCAAATTTTCATTCATTTTTATGTGCGTGATATTGTATTTTTTTGTTGTCTCTTATATTTTTGTTCCTTCCTAATTATCATACATTATTGTTATTGTTATGATACTGTAAACTTTTGTACACTATAGGTGTGAAAAAAAGGTATTCTCTTAAAAAATTATATTATAAAATAAATTATTTTATAACTTTATTTTGTATTTAAAATGCAAACAAAAAATATAGTTCCATATATATTTGTATCCAATTTAGATGAACGAAAATTAGAATTGGAGGTAGAGATAGAGGGTTTGAGTGGTGAGGATCGAGTTTATGAGGTGGTGGTGGGGATAGTAGTGGAAAGTGGAAAGAAGATCAATTAATGTGACATATGATCAATTAATGTGACATATAAGTTATGAAACTTATTTTTTTATTTTCATAAAGAAGTTTTACCTTCGAAGAATCTGAGAATTATGTTGAGATTATTGTTGCGGTGTTGTTATTTTTTTTAGAGAAAATATTTTAAATATTTTTGAACAGTTGTGAAATGATGAGAATATATTAAAACTAAGAAGGAATATAAAAGAGAAGATGTAGTATTTTTTATTCTTACTTTGTTTTTTTGTTTTTTTATTTTTTTCGTACTCTATATAGTTTGTTATAGTTTGTTACAAGAAAGGGGGTATTTATACTAGTGTATACATGGTCATTTATGGTTATCTCATTGCCATGTATACACCTTGGACACCAAGTATAATACATGGATGATTAGGTTACAACACATATTAAGATTAATGTAAATACATTTTCCACATAGTGTATATTATGTGTCTATGTAAGTTTTCACAAAATATATT
Organism: Solanum aculeatissimum; assembly: GCA_038996855.1. Taxonomy (NCBI): domain Eukaryota; kingdom Viridiplantae; phylum Streptophyta; class Magnoliopsida; order Solanales; family Solanaceae; genus Solanum; species Solanum aculeatissimum. The sequence goes on from JBCEWC010019568.1 coordinate 3,114, forward strand.
ATGTGGACATGTCAAATATTTATTTTTTGGACATCCATTTTACAACACTCCCCCTTGGATGTCCATGCAGTAATACGCTTTGTTTGCTGTCTCATTAAAAACCTTACCAAGAAAATCTAGTGGAATAAAACCTTGATTAAGGAAAAAAGAGTGCAGCGTGTATTTGCTCTTCCTGGTAAAAATATTATTTAATATCTCGAAGACGACGCATCCCAATCCTATATCTCAGCTTTTCAAAAGTTGAAGTTGACAATGCTTTGGTGAATATATCTGCTAAATTGTCACTGAAATGAATTTGTTGAACATTTATTTCACATATTCGTCCTGTCTCCTTTGATGTATCCTTCTCTTAGTTGAGTTATACATGCAGCGTTGTCTTCATATAATATTGAATATCGTTTTCCAGATGAAGGCCGCACATTTTCATGATGTGGTGAGTTATTGATCTCAACCAGACACATTCCCAACTAGCTTTATGAATAGTCATTATTTCTGCATGATTTGAAGAAGTAGCGACCATAGTTTGTTTCATTGAATGCCATGATATTGGTTGTACCTCCACAGATAAATAAATAACCTGTCTGAGATCGTCCTTTATGTGGATCAAAGAAATATCCTGCATCTGCATAGCTAATTAGTTGCAAATTGGACTCTTTCGAATAAACTAGTCTCATATCGATAGTTCCTTGAAGATATCTGAATATATGTTTAATACCGTTTCAATGTCTCCATGTTGGGGAGCAACTAAATCTTGCTAATATATTTACAAATATATCTAGCCGAGAATTATTAGCAAGGTACATTAATGCATCAATTGCACTAAGATATGGTACTTCAGCACCAACGAGCTCTTGCTTTCATAAGGCCGGAATAGATCTTTATTAATATCTAATGATCTCACAATCATTGGGGTACTTAACAAATGTGTTTTATCCATATAAAATCTTTTAAAAAGATTTTCAGTATATGTTGATTGATGAATAAATATACCATTTATAACATGCTCAATTTGTAGATCGAGACAAAATTTTGTCTTTCCAAGGTCTTTCATTTCAAATTTCCTTTTTAGATATTCTACTGTCTTTGAAAGCTCTTCACGAGTTTCAATTATATTTAAGTCATCAACATATACAACTATTATAGTAAATTCTGATTCAGACCTTTTGATAAATACACAAGAACAAATTGGGTCATTCTTATACCCTTCTTTCAATATGTATTCATTAAAGTGATTATACCACATGCATTCTGATTGCTTCAATCCATATAAGGATTTTTGAAGTTTTATTGAACATGTTTCTCAGGAATCATTACATATTTCAGGCATTTTGAATCCTTTTGTGATTCTCATAAATATGTTATTGTCTAATCAGCCATATAAATAAGTTGTAACGATATCCATCAAATACATGTCAGGTTTTTCATGAACTGCCAGATTTATAAGATATCTAAAGGTAATTGTATCCATCACAGGAGAATATGTCTCCATATAATCAATGTCAGGTCTTTGTGAAAATCTTTGTGCCACAAGTCGTACTTTATATCTTACAACTTCATTTATCTCATTTCGTTTTCGCACAAAAAATCATTTGTACTCCATTGAATTTATACCTTCAGGTATTCGGACTATCGGTTTGAAAACTTCACATTTCTCAAGTGAAGTTCATTCAACTTGAATAACATCTTTCCATTTTGGCCAATCATTTCTCTGTCTACATTCCTCGACAGATTTTGGTTCAAGATCCTCATTTTGTTGCATTATTTCAACAACAACATTATAAGCAAAAATATTATCGACAATTATATTATTTTGATTTCATATTTTCCTCAATGAGATATAATTTATTGAGATTTCTTCATTATTTTCAGGCGTCTGGACCTTCTCTAAGGTTTCATCAATTATTATGTCTCCTTACTCTTCTTGAGCAAGTTCTTTTATATTATGACCATCTTGATTATTTGCTCCTTTCCTTTTTCGAGAATTTTTATCTTTGAAATCGATTGGTCTACCATGTGTTTAAGCATGATTTGGAATCATTTGCATTAGTTAATTGTCCTATTGGGACATCAACTCGAATTAGAGCATTAGCAGCTGAAATATGAGATTTAGTAATTCTTGATAGGTTAGTGAATGCATTTGACAGTTGATTTGCAATATTCTGCAAATGAATTATCTTTTGAACTTCATGTTCACATTTATTTGCTTGAGGATCTAAATGTGATAATGATAATGCATTCCAATCTATCTCTTTCCTCGGCTGTTTATCTTCTCCCCCCTAATGTTGGGTATATTGATTCATCAAAATGACAATCAACAAATTTTGCTATGAATAAATCTCCAGTTATAGGTTTCAAATATTTTATAATAGAAGGAATTCATACCCAATATATATTCCTAATCTTCTTTGGGAACCCATCTTTGTGTGTTGCGGTGGAGCAATTGGAACATATACCGCACATCTAAATATTCTAAAATGAAAAATGTTTGGCTCCTGACCCAAAATCAATTGTAATGGGGAGACTTTATGATAACTTGTAAGCCTAATCCGCATAAGACTTGCTGCATGCAAAATATCATGACCTCATAATGAAGTGGGGAGCTTTGTTCTCATAAGCATTGTCTAGCAATTGATTGGAGGCGTTTAATTAATTATTTCGCTAGACTATTTTGAGTATGAACATGAGCAATCGGATGCTTAATTGTTATCCCAGTTAATATACAACAATCATTAAAAGTCTGTGTTGTAAATTCACCAGCATTATCAAGACGAATTATCTTAATTGCATAATCTGAAAATTATGCTCGTAATTTTATTATTTGGGCCAGTAACCTTGCAATTGTCATATTGCGGGTTGATAATAAGCACACATATAACCATCTTGTAAGATGCATCTATTAAAATCATATAATATTTGAATGGTCCACATGACGGGTGAATGAGCCCACATATATCACCTTGTATACGTTCCAGAAATGCTGGAGATTCAACTCCCACTTTAATTATTGATGGTCTAGTAATCAATTTACCTTGAGAACATGCTGCATAAGAGAATTCCTTAAATTGAATAATCTTTTGGTTCTTCAAAGAATGTCCATGTGAATTCTCAATTATTTTGCGCATCATATTAGAACCAGGATGACCCAACCGATCATGCCAAATAATAAAATCATTTAAAATATGACATGTGTTTCTATCATGCTAATACTTGTGTAGTATACGACAGATGATAAAGTAGGTAATTTTTCAAGTATAAACTTTTTACCTGACACAATTGTAGTAATATAAAGATACTCATTATTTTCATCATTTGTAGTCTCAATATGATACTTATTTTGGCGAATGTCTTTGAAACTTAATAAATTTCTTTGAGACTTACTACAATATAATGTTTCATCAAATGTTATATTTGTTCCTCCAGTAAGAATTAAATTAGCTTTTTCGGAGTGTTCAATTAATTTTGTGCTACCAGAAATTGTATTAACATTAGCTTCTTTCATAATCAAATAAGAGACATATTTCTTATCTCTTAAAATAGTATGTGTTGTAGCACTATCTATAAGACACATATCTTCATAACTGATTTTGAATCCTATTGATAATTGAGAAATTTCCATACTCTTCATAAAGATAAAAAAGAAATATTATAAGAATATTAAAAATTAACTTGACAAACTATAAAAACTAGTAAAAATATAATGCTTTAGCATTTAAAAAGAACAACATAGTTATTTTTTTTTGTACAAATAGAAAAATTATATTAATAACTAATATGCATCATTACAATGTAGTTGCACATTCACTTGATTTGCCATTACAATTCAGAGGAAAGGGAATATTAGTGCTATCACAAAACTAGATAGTTATAAATATAAAAGAAAATAATAATCATTCTTGTGATTTTAATTTTTTCAATTAGATGATGGTTCTTTAGTCAATGTTCTCGTAGAAGTATTTAACTCTCAAATGAGTGTTATTTGAGGAATCCTTGAAGTCATCATCTTTATAAGCAAGATTTACCTCAATATCATCATATTTATTTGAGGGAGTTGCTTTACTGTCGTTATGAAAGGTCAAGTGAGCCTCCACATTATTTTCTTTTCTTTTAAGGGAGACTTGATAAAGCTTGACAAAATAATCAGGTGTATGACAATCACGTGCCCAATGTCCTTTCATGTCACATCGATGATAAATATTGATTCTTCCCTTGGAAGTATTATTTTGAAAAACTCTATTATTCTCATGTTTATTTTTACCATGATGACGATAATTATTTCTTCTGTCATCGCACCCTCGCCTGTGTCCTCGATCATGACCGCGAGCACGACCACGATAATTATTTTGTCTTGTTTCAGACTGATGAGACCTTGTTACAACATTCGCTTCAGGGAATGGAGCAGACCCAGTGGGACGGGTTTCATGATTTCTCATTAGCAAAGTATTATTTTGCTCAGCCACAAGTAGGCATGTAATTAATTCAGAGTATTTCTTGAATCCTTTTTCACGATATTTTTGGTGAAGCAACACATTTGAAGCATGAAAGATAAAGAGAGTTTTCTCAAGTAAATCATCATCAATGATAGTATCTCCACATAATTTTAATATTGAGCTTATTTTGTGAATAGTAGAATTATATTCTGTTACAGATTTAAAATCTTGAAATCGAAGATGTATCAATTTCATGCCGAGCTTTTGGTAATATAGTAAGTTTTAGGTGGTCATATCGATCCTTTAAATTAATCCATGATTCAAGTGGATCTTTCACAGTTAAATATTCAGTTTTTAATCCTTCATGAAGGTGATGACGAAGAAAAATCATAACTTTCACTTTATCTTGACTTGATGTTTTATTTCCTTGTTTAATAGTGTCTTCAAGACCTTTAACGTCAAAGTGAATTTCAGCGTCAAGAATCCATGGTAAATAATTTTTTTTGATAATATCAAGTGCCACAAATTTAAATTTTGATAAGTTAGGGATGATGAAAACTTAAAAAGAATGAATCAAAGATGACTATCGAGTAAAAATTTCTTTTGATGCAAATAAATTTAAGTATATCCTTAAATAAAAACAAGTTGGTTATCAATTAATATGTTATTTAATTAATCTTCGATCAATTCAAAGTAAAATGAATAATAGAATATAGATACATATTAAACAATGGTTCTACTAGTTATAACAATATAGATTGCTTAAATGAAAATTTAAGTAGTATCTCAAAAAATAAAGTAGGGTGACATTATTATAATTTATATATTATAAGATATAAGAATAGCTAGAAGAAGATTGTATACATACTGAGATAGAAGCTTAACTTATTCAGTTGGAGCCTCATGCTGATAACGTGTTGTGAAATGATAAGAATATATTAAAACTAAGAAGGAATATAAAAGAGAAAATGTATTTCTTATTCTCACTTTGTTCTTCTTTTCACTTTGTATATTTTGTTACAAGAAAGAGGATGTTTATACTTGTGTATACATGGTCATTTATGGTTATCTCATTGTCATGTATACACCTTGGACATCAAGTATGATATATGGATGATTATGTTACAACACATATTAAGATTAGTGTATATTATGCGTCTATGTAAGTTTTCATAAAATATATTATGTGAACATGAAAAATATTTATTTGTTTGGACATCCATTTTACAATATCAAGCTTTTTGTACTATTTCTCTTCAATAATAATTGTCTATTATACTAATAATAAATATTTAATAATATTTATTTAATTTATAAAATTAAGAGATAATTTTATATTTAATTTCTAATTTATCCTTATTATTAAAGTATACTTATTTTTTTATTATATTTTTAAGACATTATATTTATTATATTCAAAAGATGATATGGTAAAATATTTTTCTATTTATATATATTTTTTAAATGTAAAACAGCCTTTCTATCTCTATGGGGTAGAGCTAAGGTCTGAGTGATTTCACTAAGCATGTTGTTGTTGTTTATTTTTTTAAAAATGTGCAAAAAATCAATTGTAGACAAGTATTGTTGGAAGGAGGGAGTACTTTTTAATTTGTTACTTCCTCCCTCAATTTTTACTTGTCTACTATCATAAAAATAGATATTAAATAACACTTGTTTTTCACTTAATTCATAATTTATCCTAATAATTAATTAAATCATTTCTCTATTATATTTTTAAAATAGTATATTTATTATATTCAAAAATTAATTTGATAAAATTATTTTATTATTTTTTAATTTTCATGCCAAATCAATCACAATTATTATAGTACGGAGGGAGTAACAAACTATCCTTGGCCTTCCTGATGGTTCTTGTCAATTGTGTCGAGATAAAAATTCTCTAACTTAATGATTGTTTTGTTATCTGTTCCCTCAAATCATAATCTGTTTCATTTTACTTGTTGCTATTTTAATCTTTTTATAAGTGGATTTCTTGAAATTTACCTCTTTAATTAGTTCTTTCCTTGTAAACGTTAAGGCTCCATCTAATATATTAATTTTATATATTGTTTGAATTGTAAATAAAATAAAAGTTATTCATGTACTAATTTTATATAACGTTTGGTTGATAGATTTCAAATGATATATAAAAGTTATTAATGTATTGATTTTATGTGGTGTTTGATTGTGTTATGCTAATTCTACATTACTAAAACTCACATAACTTATGAGGAAATCTATGTATAATTTTATGCGGAATAGAAAGTGGAATAAGTTATGTGGATATTAGTTATACATGAATTAAAAAAATAAAATTACATATTTATCCCTATCAATTTACTTTCAAAGTCTTTTTTTTTATATGATTTAAATATGCGTCTAACAAAAATATATTTACATTAGATGTAGATCGAAATTAAACAATGTTAACTGAAAATTCTTATGGAATAAACGGTCATTTTTTTAATGTATTTTTTTATTTTATTAAAATCACACTATTATTTACTTTTTTGCTATTTTCTTTTTCTAAAGAGTTGGAAGTCTTTCCACCTTCAATTAATTGAATCACTTATTAATTTAAATTATATAATATATATGTGTTTACTTATTTATTTGTTAATAACGTATATTAATTTACAATAAATCAAATATTCAACAAGCAATAATTTATGTATTGTAATTTCTACATGACTAATACTTGCATAACTCTAACTTTTTTTATCGATCCATTTTTTTTATCAAAAAATATTTTTTTACCAAAACATAATTTTGATATCCGAAATTAAAAAATGTGAAGCTAACCAAAATTATTTGAAGTTTAGTACCTAAAATTAAACTAAAATTATTTTTTGGTATCTAAAGTTAAACTAAAATTATTTTTAGACTAAAATAAAATGTCATTTTGGATATTCGATACTGATCCCTTTTTTATCAAGAAATATTTTTAACTGAAATAGAACATCTAACATTTTTTTTATTTTAAAAATAAATAAATTTCAAGAAAAAATAAACAAATGAAGATATATGGTATATTTAAAATTGAGAATGAGTTATTTAATTTTGCACTTTCCACATGTTTATTTGTTAAAATTAAGGGTAAATTTATTCTAAAGTATAATGAAGGGTATATTTGGATCGAAAGTACAACGAAAAGGGTATATTTAAATTAAAAGTATAACAATAGATATATTTAAACACTTTCTAGTTGTGCAAGAACATATTTGACCTTTCTTTTGTTATTAATGGGTATAATAAATATAAGCTCACTAAAACATTTAGTAATTAAGACACAAGAATTAACTTATTAATTTCTTTTAAATTTTACATAACTAAACCCTGCATAACAAATACCTACATAACTAGTACCTATATAACTAAAACCTACATTGTTAATACTTGCATAACTAAATCCTACATTGTTAATACCCACATAACTCTAATCAGAAACCAAACGACCCCTAAGGTTACTGTATAAGAGTCATGTTATTCATGTATAAAAAGTTATATTAATTTTTACCATATTTGGTAGAAGTTTTGTATTAGGTATAAAAGTCAATATAACTTATACCATGTTTGGTTAGTAGTTTCTAAATGTTGTATAAAAGTTATTGATGTATTAACTTTATACGGTGTTTGGTTTATAATAATTCTACATAATTAATACTGACATAACTTCTGAAGAAATCATATCATATATATGTCGCGCCCCATTTTTTCCTCGCGGAAAAGGGAACCTGGACGACGTCGTGGCAACGACTCTTTTGGGATTTTTGAAATTGAAGAGTCGCCACCTAATGATTTGAGGTGCATTAGG
>JBCEWC010019569.1:0-11354 GCA_038996855.1 Solanum aculeatissimum
GACCAAGTGAGCTATAACTTAGAACTCCGTCGTCTACCCCACAACGGATAAAGAGGTGACCTACTTGCTAAAGGTAGGTCTATTCATAACATAATCATCTCATAAGAGGCATAAACATGAACCTATGTTTGGCACATAGTTTGACGGAAAGGAGTATGGACCCTTGGACATAGTCCACCCCACCTCCAATCCCTCAGTTCTAAGGCATCATCCCATAAGAATACATAAACTAATGTATATACATGCTTTTAAAAAAAAGGCTAAGTACTTTGAAAAATTAGCCATGCATAATTGGACTTAAAATCAAAAAACCCTTTCCTTACTTTTATGCATATGTGACTAAAAAGTCAAATCATTCTTCATGTCAACTTTCAAGCGTAGGAGTAGCTCCATTAATAACATAGGTATTAGAGAAGAGTATGGACCCATGGAAATAGTCCACCCACCTCCAATCCCAATCCTATACTCCTTTAAACATATACATATGGTGTAAACACTCATCATTTAATCCAAGAGCCATATCATAGACATTATGTGATCACATTATTTTCATAACCCATACTTTTCTTGAAAACATAGTCATAAACATCTTTGGGACTTAGCCCACATCAAAAGCTTCATGGATCCATGCTCATGAATGCAAATGCAATGAGTGATGATCGAATAACATGGACAATAGAAATTTACATTTAAATCAACATAATAAGATAGATTCATCCTTAAATCATAGTGAAATCCACAATTAAAACATAAGTCTTTCTACCCATACATGAATTGAAGACTTAAAGGGACATGCATAATTGAATCTTCATAATCTCAATGCAATTCATAATAATAGAACTTAAATCACTTTAAAATTGTCAAATAAGTACAACTCAAAATTCAATTTAATCAAATTAACAATAAATTTAAAGACTCATATTTAAAGTAAGCTTAAATTTCATAAAATCAAGTGTAAAAGAGTTTTGGGATCTTCAAGGTTGAAAGAGGACCATGAATCAATCCCACATACCTTGATTAACTAGAAACTTTAGGAAACGAATGACTGAAAAAGAAGACTTCCTTAGATTCCAACATAAACCTTCAACCCACACTTGAAAGAGAGCTTTTAGAAGAGAAAGTTTGAATATTCTTAGTGTTGAATGAATTTGAATGAGAGAAAAGAGTGGATGAATGAATAAAAGTCTGATTTGGGGCTTAGGATGGGTGAAAAAGTCATAAAATACCTTGGGAATGGGTCAAAATATCAAAAATACCTCAATAAAATGCAACTTTGAATTTTATCCTGAAGCCAAGAGGGCCAGCTTCATGGTCGTGACTCATCACGGGTTGTGATGCTCACTGACTCAGCGAAGATAGTTTCTATAAAAAGTGGCATAACTTCTTACTCCAAACTTGGAATTGAGTGAAACCAGTTGTGTTGGAAAGATAACTCAAAGATATTCAATTTAATAGGTAATGGAATACCTAGTTCTTCCTGTGCTAAGAGATATGACTAGTTAAAGTTGACCCTTCCAATGGTTCATATGAGACGCTGATTCCATACTTAGAAACGTTTCTCTCCAATGCCCAAACGGACCACTTCACGAACCATTTGATGTCACATAGACTATCAAAGGTTAGTGTGTGAAGTTCCTTGTCCAAAATATAATTTTCAAGGCCAAGGATCCACTTACGAACCACCACACGACTAGTGAAGTGTCACACGAGCCGTGTGGGGTTCATCTGACGGACGCCTTGGTCTAAAACTCCAATTTAAGGCCAAATACTCCACACATACAAGGCCAAGGGCCACCTCGAGGTTTTTCCACCCTTAAAACCATATTTTTCGAAGAAATCATCATCCAAGTGCATCACCATAGACTGTGAGAGGGCACACGGTCTGTATGGGGTGTCCTGGTAACTTGCCTTAGCCAATTTCCAGATAAAATCCTTGTGTAGGCAGCTTTAATAAAAAAGGTCATAACTTCTTCATTCGAACTCCAAAGCAAGTGAAATCAAGTGTGTTGGAAATACAACTCATATATTCAATTTGGTAGATCATGGGCCACTTAGTTCTACTTGTGCAGAGAAGTATGACAATTTAAAGTTGACCCCCTTCAACGGTTCACATGCAAAACTTAACCAATGTGATTTCTTTGAACATGGCCACTTAAGATAGTCTCATAGAGATCATTAACCAATCAAAATAATTTGAAAATCAGATCTAACTATCTTCACAATGTTTTCAAAATTTTGGGTTGTTACATCATCTCTCCCTTGGGAATATTCGTCCTCGAATGGGCTAGAACAAGTCTTGAAAGGATCGACTTAAACAATACATATTTCAACATAAAGACATTATACACCATTTATCATTTGAAAATCATATAGTAATTAAAACTCAGGTCAAAACATCATTCAAATCATTTTTGTGCACATGTATGCATGTCATATCATAAAACTCAAGGGGTAAAGAATTAGGACCATTTGGAACGGAAAGAACCTAGTACATTAGGATTAAGTAGATTGGAACATATAGGGATATCACGTCATCATGTTCAACTCCACTTCCCATATAGCACCCTCCACACGTTGATTTCTCCAAAGTAATTTTACTTAAGCCACATCCTTATTGCAAAGCCATTTTACATGCCTATCAAAAATTTCAACCGGCACCTCTTCATAAGTCAAGTTCTCCTCAACTGCAATATCTTCCAAAGGCACAATCAACTTGGAGTCACTAACCAACTTTCTTAACATCGACACATGGAACACGGGGTGAATAGAACTCATATCCAAAGGCAACTCTAATCTATAAGTCACATTACCAATCCGCTCAACAATATCATATGGCCCAACATACTGGGAACACAACTTACCCTTTTTACCAAAACACATAATACCCTTCATAGGTGAAACCTTCACATAAACCCAATCACCTACATGAAATTCAAGAGCAATCTTCCTAATATCTGAGTAAGACTTTTGGAAATTTTGAGTCATTCTCAACCTTTCTATAATCAAATTCACTTTTTTCATAGCCTCAACTACTAAGTCTGGGCCTATCAATGCCATCTCACCCAACTCAAACCATCCCACCGGGGACCTACACCTCCTACCATACAAAGCTTCAAATAGAGCCATACCGATGCTAGCATAAAAACTATTTATGTAGGCAAACTTGATAAATGGTAGATGATCATCCCAATTCCCTTTAAATTCCAATACATAAGCCCTTAACATATCCTACAAGGTTTGAATTGTCCTCTCAGCTTGCCCATCGATTTGAGGATGGAAAGCGGTGCTCAACTTAACCTTAGTATCAAGTCCTCTTTGAAATGATCTCCAAAAGTAAGAAGTAAATTAGGTACCACAATATGATATAATAGATGTAGACACTCCATGCAACCTAACCAATTCCTGAATATACAACTTTGTATAATCCTCAATATCGAAGGTCATCTTTGTAACAACCCAAATATTTTTGCAACCTCCTTATGGTTGATTTTTGATGATGTTATACTGGTATGGTTGAGGTTTGATGGCCACAGGTTGAGTTTAAGTGGCCGAACCCAAAACGGATCATTGGGTGGCCTAGAGAGGCTGTTTGGACAGTAAACTTTGAGGTAGCATAACTTTTGATTTGGGTTTAACAGTGGGGGAAGATAGATATAAAATTTAATATCTTTACGTTAGCTTCACAATGCAACTGGTTTCACTCGATTCGGAGTTCGTATGCGGAAGTTATGGCCAAAATAGTGGGACTGCCTAAAATTTGGAAAACATTGGAAATAGGCCCTGAAAATGGCCCAAGGCAAGGACCACGGACTGTGTGAGGGTCCAAGGTGTATGTAGGGATCCCTTCCATGTTCCAGTAAACTGGGGGTGGCCAGGACCCACCCCATAACTCAAGTCATGGCTCACGGACCACCCCACGGTCCGTGAGACCTCAAACGAATCGTTTGGTGGTCCGTCAAGTAGCGCAGAAGCTTGGCCAAGGCTGAGGATTGGTTATTGAGCCAATTTTGGCTCTAAGGACCAGTACACGGTCTGTATGAAGCCACACAGTCCATGAGCGCCCTCGTCAAGTGGTCCAGAAAGTCCTCCGAGAGTTCGCGTTGAAGATTTGGCTAAGGCATGTTTCACTGCAAGTTGAATGGCCAGTGTGCATTTTGATGGCCACAGTAGCTGCCAAGTTTTACAGTTAAGTGTCTGTTTCATTAATAGTATTTTCATGATTTAATTAATACCTAGGCCCCTTTTAGGTTTCCTAAAGTCCCCTAAACCCCTAAATCAAGACTCTAACCCTCATTCATCTATTCTAACACTCTCAAGACTTCATCAAATTCTCTCAAACCTCTTGATCACCATTGTTGAAGCTTCGAAGGAAATTTGGGGAAAATGTTCAATTCTTTCTTCTCTACTCAATTTAAGTGCTCGGGTATAAAGTATGTGGGATTTGATTCAAGGATTTTCTTCCATCCTTCAAGACCCAAGAACCCTAACCTTTAAATTATGATTTTATGTTTCTTCAAGTTATGGGTTCTTCAATTATTGATGTAGTTTAGTGTTGAGAATTATGTATTGTAGTTTTTAGGTGATTTAAACATGTTTTAAGCTTGAATTTTATGAATGTTCATGAAAACCCTTAAAGAATCAAATTGCATGTCCCTTTTATGATTTAATTATGCCTGGGTAAATTGCATTAAGCTCTATTTATGGATTTTCACATGATTTATGATGAATTACCTTTCAAATTGCAAAATTAAGTTTGAATTCCATTACCCATGTTCTTGTTCCTCATTCATGGCATATGTATGTATTATTGTTATGATGAAATTACTGATGAAACTCATGTTTTGAATGAAATGTTAAGACTTTTGATCATATAGTCTCTCCATTATGACTCTTTGAGCATATTGGGTGCTTGCACCATATTGACATGTTTGGAATGCTTGATATGATAAGCTATGTAGATGAAACTTAGTAACGTGGGATTGGAGGCTGGTGGACTATCTCCACAGGGTCCATACTCTTTTCCGTCAAACCATGTACCACCATGGGATTTCTCCCTATATGGAATGACATGTTATGTTTCCCCTTGTTTCAAGGGTGATTAGGGTACTACTTGGCAAGTAGTCCAGATCCGGGTAGTGGCTCGCTCGGGTCTTTCCATGTTATCGGTTGAGGTCACATCCCTTCTATATATATTGATCATAGGAATGCATTTCATGTATCATGGCATAGCATCTTGTTATATTACTCTTTGGCCACGTGCATTCCTTTTGTATCACTTGTCCCCTTGTCATGTTGGTTGGTCATACTATGTTGACATATGCATTGCATGCCCGCATCCTTAGTGCTTAATTATGCTAACCCATATTCTTTGTCTACATGTTCTAACCATGTAGGGACCGGAGACGATATCTATATTCTACCGGACGACGTTTGATTTCTTGATTGAAGATTTGCTAGTGGTGATCCCTTTTGTTAAAGGGCAATAGCCACCGTCTGTCTACCTATTTTATGTTATGTCATTTACTTACTTATGTTTTGAGGGTGAGCCTCAAACTTGTCGAGGCCCCGCTTATTCATATAGAGGTTTGTTGGACCATTCTAGACTCTTGTACGTTGACTTGTAGGTTGAATATTTTGGTTATGTAAAACTATGCTATTTAGCCTTGATTATGAGAATGCCTCTTATTATGTTTATGATATGAATGTTGGGAATTGTGAATGACTATGTGCTTATGTGGAACGCCCCATAATCCCGGTGTGCCCCCATAGTGGAATCCTACTTACCCATTCCCTTAGAGATTATTGTCGTGTGCTATGTGTATACATGTTTGTCCCATTCTTGACAACATCCCCATAGTTTGAGTCTCAAGTCTCAAATCCCTTAGAGCTTATGTGTTATGTGTTTAGCTTCCGCGCTTTCGAATCGATGATATGTGTAATGATGCTATGATGGCTTGATTGAAGGCCTTCGGGTTCTCCTTCGCCATGTCACATCTAGGCCCCTATCCGGGTCGTGACAGTCTTAAATGGCAAGAAGTGAGCCGATTTGGTTATTCGATCAATAATAGCCCAAATAGAATCAAATTTCTTCCAGGTACGGGGAAACCCAACCACAAAATCCATATTCACATTTTCTCACATCCAAGTAGGAATCTCAATATGTTGAGCTAAACCACCGGGCCTTTGGTGTTCTATTTCAATTATTGACAATTCGAGCAGTCAGATACAAACTTAGCTATGTCCTTCTTCATGACATGCCACCAATAAACTTCTCTCAAATTCCAATGCATCTTAGTGGATCCCAAATGAATAGAATATTGAGAGTTATGGGCCTCACACATCTTCACCTCCCTAATACCATCAACATCTGAAGGACATAACTGGTCTTGATATTGTAGTACATCATCTCCCCCTTAGGATAAAACCTCAATCTTTTTTTTGGCATCCAACTTCTTCAATTCAACCAAAGACGGGTCTAAATCTTGCTTCGCCTTGACATCCACAACCATAAAAGGCTCCCTTTTTGAACATGAATGCCATAATTAGTAGAGTCCGCTAGTTTGACACCCAACTTATCTAAAAGGTGAACCTCGCTCACCAAAGCCCCCTTTTCTTTCTCAATATGAGCAACACATCCCAACCCAATCCAAGAAGAAACAGAATACTCCACAAACCCATCTAAGACATCTGGTAGAGTCAAAATAGAAGCTGGTGTAAGTCGGTCCTACAAAGTATGAAACCTCTCCTCATACTTGTCTGTCCATACAAACTTGGCCTTCCTCTGAGTCAAGTTAGTCAAAGGAGATGTAATGGATGAGAAATCCTTAACAAACCTTCGGTAGTGACTAGCTAGCCCAAGAAAGCTTTGAATATCAGGAGGGGTCAATGGTCTAGGCCAATTCTTCATGACCTTGTCTTCCTTGGATCAACCTTAATATCATCACCCGACACAATGTGACCAAGAAAATCCACTTCACCCTACTAAAACTCACACTTGCTGAATTTGGCAAATAATTTCTTCTCCCTCAAAATCTGACGAACCATCCTCAAGTGATCCATATGATTTTGTTCACTTCGGGAGTAAATTAGAATATCATCAATGAAGACAACCACAAATCTATCAATAAAGGGCTTGAACACTCAATTCAAAAGATCCATAAACACAATTGGAGCATTAGTTAAACCAAAATATATTACCACAAATTCAAAATGTCCACACCTAGTTTGGAAGGCTATCTTGCAAATATCAGACTCACTTACCTTCAATTGATGATATCCAGACTGAAGATCTATCTTTGAGAAATGAGTATCCCCTTGAAGTTGATCAAACAAATCATCAATTCTAGGAAACATGTACTTATTCTTGATGGTTACCTTGTTCAATTGTCGATAGTCAATATACATCCATAATGACCCATCCTTCTTTCTTACAAACAACACAGAAGCACCTCAAGGTGAAGTATTTGGCCTAATGAAGCCTTTCTCCAACAATTCATTCAACTGATCCTTCAACTTCAACAATTCAGTCGATGCCATATGATAAGGAGGAATGGAAATAGGTCGAATATTTGGACATCATCAGAGTTAGAAGACTTCAAGACATATTTTATAGAATGACATAAGGGATAATAAAGGTAGACAATTCCTAAAACATCATTATAGCCTCTCACTCATAGTTATGGTGCACAACACACCCATGAATAAGACTTTACTTAACGCAGAATATTGGAATCGAGGACTATTTATAAACCTAGTATTCTAAAACCATCTTTGTCATGACCCAAGCATAGGGCCTAGGTGTGACATAGTGAATGAGAACACGAGAGTCCTCAAATAAGCCTCTTAGTATTATTTTACATATCATTGGTTCAGAAGCAAATAATTTAAACAAGTAAATACATAATTCTAAAGGATTATAGGACCTTGGACTCAAACTATGGGGATATCGTGGGGGAAGGGATTTGCATGAATCACATAGTAGCTAACAAATATGTTCTAAGGGGCGGATAAGTATGACTCATGCTATGGGGATAAGAAGGGGCTTGGGACTTTCCATATAAGCACATTCTCATTAAACATATCATAATAGCATAAACATAATCATCACATCCATATATAATACTTAACCAAAGCATTTTTAGTATACACATCACATACACGTACGAAGAAGTCCATAGTGTCCAACATGCCTCTAGTATAGAATAGAGCGGGGGCCAAGACATGTCCTGGGCTCACCCTCAAAGTAAAGACATAATCAATATAACCTAAGAGCTAGATAGATAGTGAGTATTGTCCTTGGAACACAGGACTCACCACAAATGATACTCAAAGATCCAAGCTAACCGTCAAGAGGTAGATAAATGTAGTCTTATGTTCCTACATGGTTAGATCATACAGGCAAAAGAGTATGTCTTAGTATGCTTAAATGTACTAACTATCCGGGCATGTAATGCATATGCGATGAACAACCTGTAAACCAATGTTAGATGACAAGGGTACATATATAGAAAAAAGAATATTAAAAAGGGTACAATATCAATATACCATGAAATACATGATGCATGCATGCTTAGTCATATAAACATAATGGGGATGGGACCTCAACCGACATAAGGCCAAGTGAACTATAACTTGGAACTCTACCGTCTACCCCATAACGGATAAAGAGGTGACGTACTTGCAAAAGGTATATCCATTCATAACATAATCATCTTATAAGAGGCATAAACATGAACCTATGTTTGACACATAGTTTGACGGAAAGGAGTATGGACCCTTGGAGATAGTCCACTCCGCCTCCAATCCCTTGGTGTTGAGCCATCACCCATAAGAATGCATATACATATATATATAATTATATATGCTTTTGAAAAGAGGATAAGTACTTCGAAATCATAACCAAGCACAATTGGGCTTAAAAGCCAAATCCACATTCTTTACTTTCATGCATACGTGACTAAACATTTATATCATTCTTTATGTGATACTTTCATGCATAGGAATAGCTCTCTCATAACATAGGTATGAGAAAAGAGTATGGACCATTGGAGATAGTCCACCCCACCTCCAATCTCAATCCTATGCTCCTTTAAAGATATACATATGGTATAAACACCTATCATTTGCTCAAAGAGCCATATCATAGACATTATGTGATCACATTCTTGTCATAATCCATACTTTGCTTGAAAACATAGTCATAAATATCTTTAGGACTTAGCCCACATCAAAAGCTTCATAAATCCATGCTCATGAATGCAAATGCAATGAGTGATGATAGAATAACATGGAAAATAGAGATTTACATTTAAATCAACATAATAAGATAGATTCATCCTTAAATCATAGTGAAATCCACAATTAAAACATAATTTATTCTACCCATGCATGAATTGAAAACATAAAGGGACATGCATAATTGATTCTTCAGAATCTCAATGCAATTCATGATAATTAAACTTAAATCACATTAAAATCATTAAATAAGTATAAACCATACTTTAATTTAATCAAAATAACAATCAATTTAAAGACCCATATTTAAAGTAAGCTTAAATTTCATAAAATCAAGTGTAAAAGAGTTTTGGGGTCTTCATGGTTGAAAGAGGACCATAAATATCAATCACACATATATTAATTAACTAGAAGCTTTAAGGAGAAGAATGATTGAAGAATAAGACTTCCTTGGATTCCAACTTTAACCTTCAACCACACTTGAAAGAGAGCTTTTAGAAGAGAGAGTTTGAATAGTCTAAATGATGAATGAATTTGAATGAGATAAGAGAGTGTATGAATGACTAAAAATCTGATTTGGGGTTTAGGATAGGTAAAAAGGTCAATAAAAGACCTTGGGAATAGGTAAAATTATAAAAAATACCTCAATAACATGCAACTTGAAATTTTATTCGGAAGCCACCACGGCCAGCTTCACGGGTCGTGAGCCTCTTCACGGGTCGTGAAGCTCATTGACTCAACACAGATAGTTTCTACAAAACTGGGCATAACTTCTTACTCCAAACTCAGAATTGAGTAAAACTAGTTGTGTTGCAAAGATAACTCAAGGATATTCAATTTTATAGGTAATGGGCCATCCAGTTCTTCTTATGCTAAGAGATATGACCATTTAAAGTTTACCCTTCCAATAGTTCATGTGAGACGGTGATCCATACTTAGAAACTTTCACTCCAATGCCCAAACGGACCACATCATGAATTGTTGATGTCACACAACCCGTGAAGAGTTAGTGTGTCAAGTGCCTTGGCCAAAATATGATTTTCAAAGCCAAGGATCGACTCATGAGCCACCACACGGCCAGTGAAGTGTCACACGAGCCATGTGGGGTTCATGAGTCTAGGTTTTGGAGATATTTGATATTAGGTTATGATATTTTCTTCTTTATTTCATTATTCATTAGTTGTGACTCATTTTGGTTCATGACAAGTTTGGGATCAGAGCGGTAGGTTTGTTGCACTCGTGAGTCAACAACAGGGTGTCCAGTAGAGTCTCACAGATCAGTGTGTAGATGTCCACACTTATCTTTGAGAGGCTACGGGACACTTGATAGGAAAAACATTCATGTCTTGCTTCTAATTCATGTATTTATTTGTGTTACCCTCTTTGAAAGTGTTTAATCTACTCTTTTTATGCAAATGTCAATTACAAGCTCCCAACGATCCGTGGGATAGATCAAGATTGTTGATGTGGCTCTTACTCGTGGTCGAGGTAGAGTTCGAGATAGGGGCAGAGGTCGAGTACTTACTATAGGGGCAGCTCCACCCAAAGAACAGCTGAGGTCAGCTTCTCTGGGTCTTACATATGAGCCAGAGAGGCCTACAGATCCTATTCCTCCACCCTCAGCTCCGGCCCCTACACCCTTAGTTCAGGAGTTGTTATTGAGGTTATTAGCTAGATTAGAGAGAGCTCTTCCATCCCCAGAAACTATTGAGATACCAGCTTTTGTAGCACCAGTTGATCCTGCTATAGCCCCAGCAGAGCCATCTATGGTCCATGTTAGTCCTTCTCCATCCCCAGCAGATCCTTTTGTGGCTACCGTGAGTCCACTTTAGACACCTCAACCGGGTGTAGGTGTATAGTTTCAGAGTTTGGAAGTTGCTCCATTCCTTGAACCACCGTTGTTTATGGTGCCATCTACTTCTATTAGCCCAACCATATCCACAGCTGAGCAAAAGAGTTTTGAGAGGTTCGTTCGTTTAGCTCCTTCAAGATTTAACGGTACCCCAGGTAAAAGAGACTATGTGATCACAAGCCTTAACATAGCATATCATAACAAGAGTTTCATCATAACCATTCTTCAATGCATATGCCATGAATGAGGAATCAAGTGCATGGGTAAT
>JBCEWC010019570.1:0-11354 GCA_038996855.1 Solanum aculeatissimum
AGCTAGCTTCAATGGAGGTCAAGAGAGCCTTAGGATCTTAAGAGAGTGTATAGGAGAGTTCTAATGGATGAATGAGGATTTAAGGGAATGTTTTAGGGGTTTAGGAGACTTTAGGGGACCAAAAGGGGGCTTAGGGAAATGTTAAATCACAAAAATACCATTAATAAGATGGAACTTTTAACTATCCACAGTGCCCAATTGTCTTCTACAGTGCCGTTTACCTGTGCACGAGCCGTTCAACCTGCCGTCCAACATGACTTGGCCAAATTCTTCAGCGCAAACTTTCGGAGGACTTTCTGTTACACTTCACAAACCACTAAATGGTTCGTTCAATGTGTGACTGGCATTTTAAAGCAACGTTCAACCATACTTAGACCCAATATCATCATCTTTGGCTTGGCCAAGCCACTTCCTCACTTCACGAGGCAGTGCACGAGCCGTCTAGCTCCAAATGGACCGTCCAAGGTCTCATTGACTTGGACTTGGATTAGGGGTGGTTCAAGGCCACCCCAAGCTTACTGAAACACCTGAAGAGGCACCACACGGACCGTGCAAAGTTTCACGGTCCGTGCCAATGTCCTTGGCCATTTTTCTGAGCCTATCTCCAATGGCTTTTGAATATTAGATAGTCTCATTGTTTGGGCCATATCTCCCTCATCCGAACTTCAAATTGAGTTAAATCACTTGTGTTGCAAACCTAACTCAAAGAACTTCAATTTGATATGTGGTAGCCCATATGTCTCATCCCACATCAAAAGTTATGACTATTTGAAGTATGCTGCCAAAACTGTCCCTCTAGGCCACTTACTAGCCCAATTTGCATTTGGCCACTTAAACTCAACCCATGTCCACAAACACTCAACCATGGATTGTAGTACATTATATAATGCCAACCATAAGTAGATTTTGAAAATTTTTGGGTTGTTACAACCTCTAGTTCGAATGAAATGGGGGCCAAGAAATCTCCCGGGCTCACCCTCAAAAGAAAAATGTCCAAAAGTAGATAAGTATTATATAAACAATAAAGTAAATGGCTATTGCCCTCTAATGTGGAGGACTCAAAAAATGTGATCTTCACTTAAATCATTTAGCCACGTGGAGAAGGATGATAGATAGGAGCTCTGGTCCCTACCTGGTTATATCATGTAGGCAAAAGAGTATGTGTTAGTACTTGGAATGTACTAAGTATGCGGGGTGCAATGCAACAAAGGACATAAGCCAGATAAAATGCATAATCATAATCAACAAATATAAGCTCAATATGTCATGAATGGCAAATGCTTAATTTTGTATGCATAAAGAATCATCAAATCACATGACATCATATACATAGTGGGAAAGTACCATAACTAATATGTAAATCCAAGTGAGATACTACTTGGAATTTTGATGTTCACACCATACTGAACATGGAGTGGTCTACTTTTCTAAGGTAGATCAAACACTATCCTTACAGCATAGCTTTTTTGGAGAGTGCCACCACCTTATGGCATAGCCTTTTAGATGGATTTCATATGATATCTTTACCTTACAGCATAGCCTTTTCGGTAGATTCAATCCTGTATAGAGGACCAATATCATACCTATGGTGGCACATAGTTTAAGGACAATGGGAGACTGTCCTCACAGTTCTAGATCAAAATCCCACAGAATACTTGAAACATAGTCACAGTCATATTATACATAGTCTCAAAACATCATAATCTTCATTCTTGGAGTAGATCATTAATACATAACTTGTAGCGTCAAAGATAGGGATTTACATAATTCTTGTCATTCATTTCATGCTCATGAGCTCATAGCATACTTAATGGCACTCATAATAGTCTCAACATGCATAACATATGTAATTTGCCACAAGGCATTCATTACTTAAGAAACTTGACATGCATGTTTATCAAATCATGGTGGGTACATGTACAAAAGCTTAAAATTATCCAAATCATGAGTAAATTCCATGAGAGGAGTAAAATAATATCACTTGAGCATTATTCTAAACAACCCACCAACAAGCATCATAACATTTTACTAGGGTATTGTCAAACCCTCACTCAAATCATATATGTCACATATCTTGACAGTTCATAATAGTACACAAGGATAAAACATCATGAAATACTTCATAATATTATCATATAAAGAGTTCGTAAAGACTTCCATAAAATTTTATAACTTGAAAATAAATGAGGAAGATGATTGGTTGAGCTTGTGAAAGAGAGGTTTCCACAATCAAAACCCACATACCTTGGTAATTTAGTGGAGAAAAAACTAATTTGGAAGTGAATAACACGAAACCCTAGCTTGCTCTCTTCCCGTGGAAGCTTGGAAAGGCTTGGAAGTATGTTGGGGACTTGGAATATTTTGGGTGAGGATGAATGAAATAGATTAGAGTTGCTTTAAGGCTTGAAGGGATACTTTTGATGTTAAAATGACATAGCATAGGCATATTGAATAGGAAAGGTTGATTTTGCCACTTATAATTTCCAGTCGGACGGGACCATTGATAAACTATGAAAATATGACTTTTACGATGCCTAAAATATAGAATTATTGTGAGTTCTTAAGCGCATTGTTTAGTTTAATATGTGTTTTATGTTTTTTTTTAGTAGGAAAATGAGATTTTCAGGGATCTATGGACGTTGGACTGATTTGAGGTTATTTGGAGCTAAAATCGGCTTAAGAAGGAAAGGATTCACTTGTGGATAAGCTTGGACACTCCATGAGGATTACTTGGTAGATATGTGAGGGTGGAAAACAAAAATAAAACATCATCAAGAGCTAAAACACATACATCGCAAGCCATCTCGGAAAATAATTGAGGCACTTTGTTAAAAGCAAAATAAAGAAGTGGTGCATAGGAGTGTACACTGCCCATGACCAGTGATGCAATCTATTTGATGGTGTGAAGTTGAGGAGTATCAGTAGCTAAATTTCCAGTAAAAATTGAGGCAATACAGAACAAAAAAATGAAGCAGCAACAAAGCTATAACGTACAAAAACCAAGCCATTTCGGAAGAAAGCAAAGCTTCTTGTCGATGAGTTTATTGGAGGTATTATGCTAGGAATTATACAGTGGCCAGGGACTATTACGATGCCAATATGAAGGTGTAAAGGTGTGGTGTAGAAGGAGCAAAAGTATCCAGGAGCACAAGCCACAACAAGGAACAAAACGGAACAAGGAAGCACACCACAAAGAGGTTCCGACCCATGGTGTGCTTTACTGGTCGTGAATCTGTCTCGTCTAGGAGAAGGCAAAAATTTCGTAGCCAAGGGCTTTACCACGAGCCCTTGCACAAATATTGGTGAAATCCAAGAGCCATGAAGGTGCTCGTGGAAAGAACCAAGGCAGTAACAAACTCCCAAACGCAAAGGCAAGCACCAAAGCAGCCTTGCACGACTCGTGGACAGTTTCACGAGTCATGAAGGTGATCGTGAAAAGGCAACTGAGTATGTACAGTATATGAACCAAGTGAAGGACCACGAAAGGACCTTTTTGGTCTTGAAAAGGACCACGGGTCCTGGTCCTGTTCTTGAGACCATCAACCACTGGAAATCCAAGTCCAATTAGGATTCCTTTCCTACTTAGTTTAGGCTTACTTTTCCTACTCGTTTTACGATTTCTTTAAGAATATAAATATAGTTAGGTTTTATTTATTTTATATATCTTATTCCCCACATTTTGGGGCAGCTGTACACATGATTAAATCATAATATTTCCAGATCTTCTCTTCAAAAACATGGCTTGACAGTGAGCACAAAGACAAGAATTTTAGTTGTGGTTTTGGTTATCATTTGAAGTGTTAATCAAGTTTTTGTCTCTCTTTTCTTTTTGTCACTTCAAGAATTGATCTATCCTTCCTTGTAAGTGAATTAACTATGAATTATAACATGATTCTTGTTCATGATCTTGCAAGTTTGATAATCTAGACCCATAACTAGGGTTGTGGAAACCGTGACGTCTTAATGAAATAGGCAAAACGTAGGGTTTTATTGGGACTTGTATTTCATGTATTGTGATTTCCTTTGTTTAAAAGTCTTTCTTGATGAGTGCACGCATTGGGAACTTTCTTGTATTCATTAGTTGTCTAGGAAGAAAGTAATGATTAGAAAAGGAAATTACAATGGGAGATTGAAGCAATCAACCTAAGTTTGACTCACTTGAGCCCGGGAGGGGATGGTATACTTAGGCTTGGGGATTAGCTTGTATCTAAAGAACTTGAGACCTCCAACCTAAGTTTGAGTCACTTAAGCTCGGGAGGGGATGGTATACTTAGGCTTGGGGATTAGCTTGTATCTAAAACCTTGAGACTGGGAGGTGATAATTTTCCAATATTCAAAAGCGAGGGTTAGTATTGAAGACATTCTGAGACCGAGAGGAGATGAATGACATACTTCTAGGAAGAACCAGGAGGTATACTAGAGGTTACCCAACTCGCTAGATTTTTCATTCTATATAACGAACAATAGATCCCATGTTAAATGCTTACTATTTAAGTTTCATGGAAACCTCAACCCTAGTCATCATTAATATATCTATGCTTTAGTTTATTTTTTGCATTCATAGTCATAGTTAGGATCTTAAATCAAAACTCCCCATTTTTACTTTTCTGCATATTTATTTTTTGGAAGTAGAACCTACGATCGAATTAGAATAACTAGTAGAGTTATTTTAACCTATTCTCTGTGGGATGGACCCCAACTGTAAGTTGGGTAAATAGACTGCTAATGATCGTCCATATTCTATAATAGGAGTATGTTAAACGTTATCAAAAATGGCGTCATTTCCAGGGAATACAGTTTTGAAATAATTGATATCCAAAGCAGCGTATGGTGAAAGGTGTGCTATCTCAAATAAGTCTTGTACTAGTATTGGTTCTTGCAAGGAATTAATAGATCTATTGGGAGGTTTGCACGACACTATAAAATCTTTGATGATACACTTTCTAAAAGAAATAATTTATCTAATTGATGAGATTGATATATTTATCTCGGATATTGAGGATTTATATGTTTCATTAAGCGCGAAGGTTGATGCTTTTGACGCCCTACAAGATAGTTACAAATTGTCTGAGGAAGAAAAGATATTTGTGAACCAACTTGAAAAGTTGAAACTGGAGATCCAACTACTTGATCATATTGTTATGGATGTTGTCCCCGTGGAGAAGAGAACACTAGAGTTACGTGAGGGAGTGAATAATACTTTTAATAACTCTAGCGCGTGTAAAAATGAAGGTGTGAATAATGATAATACAATTCTTAAGTTAGGACATATTTGACCTCATTCCAAATATTTTTCTAACCGATGTTTAGATGATGAGATATTAATCAAACTATCTGCGCATAAGGAAGAATATAAGGAGGAATAATATGTTTATACTCTTGAATTTATTGGGCCAAAGTCAAAAAATCACATCCCTCATTTAATGGCCAAAACTTACAAAGTACGATCTCTATTATTTGGTCTATTTATTTTTATACCACCACCCCTAGAGCATATTAAAAAATTAGAAAAGAAGCTAGGGTGCAGTTCATAAGTTCAAAATGGAAGAAAAAGTGGAAGGCAATACATGTGTATACCTGATGAAGTCTCAATAATTAGGTACACTACTATTGATGCCTAGGGTATCACAGGTATGATCATGTCCCTTGTTTTATACATTGGTTTGATATGCATAAGGGACAATGCCAAAATTTGGTGGGGAGTGGGACATCCTGAACCCTGAGGAGTTTTTCTTGTGATGTTTCTTTTCTCTGAAGGTGTATTATCTAGTAGAACTGGCATGTTTATGTCGTTTTGTTTTTGTAAATGTAAGTGTTTATAGGAGTCTATAGTAACCCATAATTTTTTGTGAAAAAATGCCCCAAATTAAAATTTTTCAAAAAGCTTGTATGTGCATGCATCCCATCTCGACTAACTTGTGTGATCCTTGTAAAGCATTGTATACATTGTCTAGTTGGCATCTTGGTGAATGAAGCATGATTGTGTTGGTTAGTACTAAATAGTGTAGGATTTGTGTCATATGTGTGAGAGCTTATTTGTCTAATTTGAATGATGCACTTGTAAGGTAGAACTTATCTGGTTCGTCCCACTAAAATAATTGAATGATTGGATTAGGATAGGATCTTAGGCTATTTTCGTTGTGAAGTCACTTAGCCTAAAATTGAGCAACCAAATGAAATTGTCCTCTTTAAACCAAAAGTTGAGCCTAGATAGACCTTTTCTTTGTAATCACTAAATTTGCCTTCCTTATATATCTGTAGATCTTTACTTTGGCCCTGGTCTCTCGAAGAACATTATGAACCTCAGCGTAGGCCAAAATCCTAAGTTGAGGGTGGCTTATGCTGGCCCTGGTCCTTTAAAAAGATATTGTGTACCTCAACTCGAACTAAAAGCCTACGTTAAGGGTGGTTATTTTAAGGAGAAGCAAAAAAGTTAAGAGTTGAAAAGAGTCAAGTGAGGAGAGGAGAAGAAAACTTTGGGGGTGTGACAGTGAGTAAAATAAAAGAGCAAAAAAAAGAAAAGAAAGAAAAAAATAAAGGTAAATGAAAATCACTCCCAATAGCAAAGAAAGTTAGAAAAGTAGGAGCAATAAGATTTGGGGGCCAAAAGTAGATGACTAAGCCAAAGTAGTGTCTTGGAATTCCCAACTAGTTACTTTGATCCTAAATGTACCTCACCCTAGCCCAATCCAACATTACAAGCCGCAAAAGTCCTAAAGTGATCCTAGAAAGGTCATTCGAGAGTTATGGTGGTGAAACTAAGGGCAAGCATATGGTCTTTACTTGTGTATTGATTGGATGCCTTAGAGAGTGTGAGTCTACATTCCAGTCTCTGTTTTGCATTTATATATTGTGGGTGAGACTTCGTTGTAGTGAGGGCACGATCCTTGCACTGTTTGGTTGCTAATATAGCTAGTTCATCTTTGTTCTTGAGCTTATTCGGGCCAACTGTATATGGTATAATCCATAAGTTGATCTATGTGAGTCTATTTGGGTGCAAGTACACTGTAAACTACCTTTTGGGCATAAGTTTGATGATTGAGGGGTGGTATATACTTTATGTTAAACACTTGTATTTGTGTGTCGTTATGTTTTGTCTTTGGTCATCACTTGAGGACAAGCAATGATTCTAACTGAGAGTGATGATAAGCCGTGAAAATACGACTTTTACGATGCCTAAAACATTGAATTATTTTGATTTCTTAAGCGCATTTGTTAGTTTAATATGTGTTTTATGTTTGTTTTGTAGAAAAATGAGATTTTCAAGGATCTATGGACATTGGACTGATTTGAGGTGATTTGGAGCTAAAATTAGCTTAAGCAAGAAAGGAGTCACTTGTCGATAAGCTTGGACACGCCATGAGGATCACTTGATAGAGATGTGAGGCTAGAAAACAAAAATAAAACATCATCAAGAGCTAAAACACATACATCACAAGCCGTCTCAAAAAATAATTGAGGCACTTTGTTGGAAGCTAAGTAAAGATATGGTGCATAGGAGTGTACACTGCCCATGACCAGTGATGCAATCTATTTGATGGTGTGAAGTTGAGTAGTAGCATTAGCTAAGTGTCCAGGAACAATTGAGTCAAAACGGAACAAAAAATGAAGCAGCAACAAAGCTAAAACGTACATAAACCAAGCCATTTCGGAAGAAAGCAAAGCTTCTTGTCGTGGAGTTGATTGGAGGTATTCTTCTAGGAATTATGCACTGCCCAGGGCCAGTTACGATACCAATATGAAGGTATAAAGGTTTGGTGTATCAGGATCCAATGTATCCAGGAGAACAAGCTATAACAAGGAAAAAAATGGAACAAGGAAGCACATGACAAAGAGGTTCACGACCCATGGTCTGCTTTACTGGTCATGAATCTGTCTCGTCCAGGAGAAGGCAACAATTTCGTGGCCAAGGGCTTTAACACGAGACCTTGCACGACTCTTTTGAACTCCACAATCCGTGAAGGTGCTCTTGTAAATCACCAAGGAATTAATAAAGTCCCAAACGCAAAGGTAAGCACCAAGGAAACCTTGCACGACTCGTGGATAGTTTCGCAAGTTGTGAAGGTGATTGTAAAAAGGGAGCTGAGTATGGAAAGTTTTCGCACCAAGTTAAGGACCACGACAGGACCTTTTTGGTCATGAAAAGGACCATGGGTCCTTTTTCTGGTCATGAGACCCTCAACAACTGGAAATCCAAGTCCAATTAGGACTCCGTTCCCACTTATTTTAGGCTTACGTTTCCTACTCGTTTTAGAATTGTTTTAAGACTATAAATATAGCTAGGTTTTATTTATTTTATACATCTTACTCTCCATGTTTTTGGGAGGCTTGAAACATCATTAAATCATAATTTTTCCAGATTTTCTCTTCAAAAATGTGGCTGGACAGTGAGCACAAAGACAAGAATTTTAGTTGTAGTTTTGGTTATCGTTTGGTGTGAATCAAGGTTTTGTCTCTCGTTTCTTTGTGTGACTTAAATAATTGATCTATTCTTATTTGTAAGTGAATTAACTATGATTTATAACATGATTCTTGTTCACGATCTTACAAGTTCGATAATCCAGACCCTTAGGATTGTGGGAACCATGATGTCTCAATAAAATAGGCAAAACGTAGGGTTTTATTGGGACTTGTATTGCATATATTGTGATTTTCTTTGTTTAAAAGTCTTTCTTGATGAATCCATGCATTGACAACTTTCTTGTATTCGTTAGTTTTCTGGGAGGAAATTAATGATTAAGAAAAAGAAATTACAACAGGAGATAGAATCAATCGACCTAAGTTTGAGTCACTTGAAACCAGGAGGGAATGGTCTACTTAGGCTTGGGGATTAGCTTGTATATAAAGAAATTGAGATCAGGAGGTGATAGTTTTCCGAAATTCAAAAGCTAGGGTTAGTATGAAAAATATTCTGAGACTGGTAGGAGATGAATGAAATACTTCTATGAAGAACTGGGAGGTGAACTAGTGGTTACCCAACTCGCTAGATTTTGCATGTTATATAACAAACAATAGAGCCGATGTTAAATGTTTACTAGTTAATTGTCATAGGGACCGCAACCCTATTTATCATCAATCTGTCTAAGCTTTAGTTTATTTTTTGCATTCATACTCGTAGTTAGGAGCTTAAATAAAAACCCCCCATTTTTACTTTTTTGCATTTGCTTTTTTTTTTTGAAGTAAAACCTATGACCAAATTAGAATAACTAGTAGAGTTGTTTCAACCTATTACTTGTGGGTTCAACCCCGACTCTAAGTTGGGTAAATAGGCTGCTAATGATTGTCCATATTCTGTAACAGTAGTATGTTTGAACGTTATCAACCAGAAGACCCCGATTACAGATCATAGTCCAGTCTACGAGTCGTAGGTAAGGGGTTTTGTTTAATAACATCTCAGACCCTTAGAAACTTTCTCTGATCCTCAGCCTACGATAGGACTTACGGCTTGTAGGTTGATCTACAAGTCATCTGATAACTCGTATACTCAACTTCAGAAATTAGAATTTTCACCAAACTAGGCCATCATTCTACAAGCATAGGTTACAGCCTATGAGCCCACTTACGATCATACCGTAAAACCCACTGATACTTGAAAAAATTCCATATTTTATTCTTTAGGCACTTTTAGACGTTCCAACATATAGGACCTTATAATTATGAAGAAGGGAAAGTTTTCTAAATACCTCATAGACTTTCATTCATGATTGTGGTGCGCTTAACAATCATGGATAAGACTATATTCGATGTAGTATATTGAATATCTGAGAAATATTTCAAACCTCATGCTCTAATACTAAGTCTTAATGACCCACGCCTAGGGCCTAGTCGTAATACGGTGAATGAGGGACCCGAAGGCACCTCATCCAAACCTTTAAGCATTCATAGGCAAATGTACATGTAAGAGGAATTTAAAAGTGAGGAATGGACTATGGGAATCATCAAAGCAATGGAAAATTATGGAACTCAATAACTTAAAACATGAATCATGTTGTCCAAAGATACCATTCTACATTAAATGCATAGTGAGTGCTAAGACATACCTAAAGCTTCCCTCAAATAAAAAAGTCTTAAGTAAATAATATAAAAAGTAAAAGTATTCATAAACAACTCAAACTACATAAATGTCTCAAAGTTATAGAGAATGAAGAGAGAGGTAAAGTCCACGAATCTAAGGGCTCACCAAACAACTAATAGTCTTGAACGTTAAAGCTAACCACGAGCCAGTGGAGGAGGAGTAGCGTCAGTCCCTACATAGGGACATCATGTAGAAAAAATATGTATTAGTATGTTTAAATATACTAAATATGTGAGATGCAATGCAAACATAAAAATGTAATGTCATTAAGCATGAAGTTGTAAAGCCATTATTCAAAACATGTAACACCATTGCCAAGGAATAAACCTCAATATGAAGTAAAGATCAATTCATCTTATGAAGAACATATTTTCAGGGACATAAACATTAGGTACATAACTTTGTGGGAGGAAACCGTAACCGACATATAAGACCATGATATCTACTACATGAAATTTAACATAACCCCCTACGTTGGAATGGAGAGTCCATTTGTGGGGTGGAACTCCATCAACTTATGCATTCATATCTTAGTTTACTTTGTTATTATGGATCCACTTGTCTAAGCCTACAAAGGGCTCCTATGGTGACACATAGTTAATAGGACAAGAGATTGCTTCTAAGGTTCCCTTACGAAACCTCAATCAATGCCCCATTCGATGCTTAGTCATTCCCATGGAATACTTTAAAACAATAGTATAATCATGTAATCATAACTTAGGATCATAAATAGCATCATTAGGAGTAGTTGTTCAACATGAAAACCACTCAAGTAAGAATTAGTCTTTCACATTGAGGGTTAGGGTTTTTCAACATGCTTACATCTTTTAAAACATTCATAACTTTCATAACATATCTTTAGACCTTTATCATCAACATCATGTATTAATCATATTAAACTTAGTGGGCTTAGGAATTGACTTTATAAATCACATGTTTAAAGATTATAATGTAACATCATGATAAAATTCATCAAGTCAAAACCATGTTTAAACAACCCAAATCATTATTGAAAACCATAGATAATAAAATCATAACATTTAACTTGATAATCATTGGAACTCATATAGTACATCATCACATGGTAACATTAGAGCCAAAATACATGAAAATTGTAACAACTCAAAAAATTTCAAAATCTCCTTATGATTGGTCTTATATAGTGTACTACTAGTCATGGTTGAGTTTTCGTGGCCACGGGGTGAGTTTAAGTGGCCGAATGCAAATTGGGCTAGTTGGTGGCCTAGAGGGACAGTTTTGGCAGTGTACTTCAAACAGT
>JBCEWC010019571.1:0-11354 GCA_038996855.1 Solanum aculeatissimum
TTTGGAAATAGTTTTGGAAATTCTTGTTGGTTTTTTAGCCTAAGTATGGATATGGATTTGATCATGATTTGGTTTGTTTAATGATGCATAGTTTTGAAAAGAATGTCAACTCTTAAGTTTGAAAAGCCTGCATGTATATATATGTATTCTCCTTGGATGAGACTTAGTATCGAGGGATTGGAGTCGGGGTGGACTATCTCCAAGGGTCCATACACCTTTCCGTCAAACCATGTTCCAACATGGGATATCTCCCTAGATGCGATTGACTTGCTTTGACTTCCCTTGTTGAAGGGTGACTATGAATCTACATGGCATGTAGCCTGAATCCAAGTAGTAGCTCGCTCGGGTTCCCTCTGTTATCAGTTGAGGTCACTTCCCTGCTATGATATAATTCGTAGGTTGCATTTCATGCATCATGACATGACATATTGTTATGATATACTTATCTTTTGGCTATGTGCATTCGCTTGGTCATATTATATCTTCATATGCATTGCATGCCTATATACTTAGTACATATTATGTGCTAACCCATATTCTTGTGTACATGTTCTAACCATGTAAGGACCGGTGGCAACTTCTATCTCCCGTTAGACGATGAGTGACATCTTTGAAGCTACTTGCTATTGGTGAGCCCTTTTGTTCGAGGGTAATAACTACTTTCTATCTTCCTTGTATCACTTTATTTTCTTTACTTTATGATTTGAAGGTGAGATCGTAATATGTCGAGGCCCCACTCTATCTTATGTGTAGAGGCTATGTTAGACACACTAAACTCTTGCAGATTGTATTATATTTTGTTGGGATATTATGATTATTGAGATTTGATTATGGAAATGATGTTTCGACTATGCTTATGATTATGTATTGGGCTTGTGAATGTTGGAAATGTGCTTATGTGGAAAGTCCCTTAACCCGGTATGCCTCCATAGCTTTAGTCCTACTTATCTGCCCATTAGAAATACTTGTTATGTGCTATGTGGTCCATGTTCATCCCATTACCGACAACATCTGCATAGCTTGAGTCCAAAGCCCCATTTTCCCTAGAATTATGTGCTATGTGTTTACTTTTTTGTGCTTCCGAACCGATGATGTGAGTAATGATGCTATTATGACTTGATCGAGGACTTTTAGGTTCTCCTTTGCCATGTCACATCTAGGCCCCACTTCTGGGTCGTGACACCTTGGTATATATTTTTGGGAATATTGGCCCCGAGTTTCAGGCAGCACCAGGAATTGTTGGCTAACATCCATGAAAAACTGCCGAAATTGCCTATTTCTTGTTCGTTGGCCATAAGATCCTACCATGTCATCTCCAACCTTGTCGGGATACCTGGGCCTCTTTATTCGCTCATTACTGACCCCTCGATATAATATTTCAGGAAAGTTGTTCCCTGCCCTGGGCACCGCCAGGAACCGTGGGCTAACACGCACGAAAAACTACCAAAATCACCTTTTCCTTGTTCCTTGGCCCATAAAAGCCTACCGGGCCTTATCAGACCCCGTCAGGCCCCCCAGACCTCTTGATTGACTCGTTACAGACTCCTAAGTATAATATTTTGAGAAAGTTGGCCCGAGCACGGGGCTGGGCCAGAACCGTGGGCTAACACTCACGAAAAACTGCCTAAATCATAATTTTCCTATTCCTTGGCCCATAAAATCCTACTAGGACATATCCAACCCCAGCGAGCCATTTGGGCCTTTTACCTGGCTTGCTACAGACCCTTCGGTATAAACATTTATGAATGTTAGCTGCGAGCCCCAGGCAGCACTAGGAACCGTGGGCTAACACCCATGAAAAATTGCCAAAATAGTTTGTTTCCTATTTCTTGGCCCATAAAATACTATCAGGCCATATCCAATCCCGCTGGGCCACTTGGGCCTCTTTCCTAGCTCACTATGGACCCCTCGGTATAATTATTTGGGAAAGTTTACCCGAGACCTGGATAGCACCAGAAATCGTGGGCTAACACCCACGGAAAGATGCTAAAATTGCTAGTTTCCTATTCTTTGGCCAAGAAATTTGTACTAGGAAATCTGCAACCCCGTTTGGCCACCTGGGAGTCTTTCTAGGATTGTTATGGACCTCTTGATGTATTATTTTAGGAAAGTTGGCCTCGAGCCCTAGGCAGCGCCAGGAATCGTGGACTAACACCCATGAAAAACTTCCAAAATCACCTATATCCAGTTCCTTGGCCCATAAAATGCTACCTAGCTATCTCCAACTCTGCGAGGCCACCTAGACCTCTTTCCTGACTCGTTTCGAACCCGTTGATGTAAATATTTGGGATAGTAGGCCTCGAGCCCCGGGCAGTGCCAAGAATTGTGGGCTAAAACCTATAAAAACTGCACGAATTATCATTTTCCTGTTCCTTGGTTCATAAAATCCTAAAAGGCCATCTCTAACCCTGCCGGGCCACCTAGGACTCTTGCCTGGCTCCTTACGGACCGCTTGGTATAATATTTTGGGAAAGTTGGTCCCTAGCCCTGGTCAACGCAGGGAACCGTGGGCTCACACTCATGAAAAATTACAGGAATTGCCCATTTCTTGTTCCTTGGCCCATAAAATCCTATCAGGCCATCTCCAATCCCACCGGGCCACATGGGCCTCTTTCTTGGGTTGTTACAAACCTCTCGATAAAATCTTTTGAGAAAGTTGGCCCCGATCCCCGGGAAATGCCTAGAACCTTGGGCTAAATCCCATGAAAAACTATACAAATCGCTTGTTTCCTGTTCCTTGGCCCAAAAATCCTACCAGGCCATCTGCAACCACGCCGATCCACCTGGCCACTTGCCTAGCTCGTTACGGACCCCTTAGTATAATATTTCTAGAAAGTTGACCTTGAGCCCTGGACAGCGCCAGGAACCGTGAAATAACACTCACAAACAATTATTGATATTGCTTGTTTCTTGTTCCTTAGCCCATAAAATTTTACAAGGTCATCTCTAACCTCACCGAGTCACCTAGGCCTTTTGCCTGACTCATTACAAACCCATTGATAATATTTTTTTGGAAAGTTGACCCCGAGCCCCAGGAAATTCCAGGAAAGGTAAGGTAATACCACGAAAAACTATTGAAATCGTCTCTTTCATGTTCCTTGGCCCATAAAATCCTACTAGGCCACCTCCAACCCCGCCGACCCACATGTGCCTCTTTCGTGGCTCGTTCTGGAGAACTTGATATAATAATTTTAGAAAACTGTCCCCGAGCCCCGGGAAACGCCAGGAACCGTGCGCTATCACCTACAAAGAACTGCCCAAATCACCTATTTCCTGTTCGTTGGCCTATAAAATCCTAACAGACCATCTCCAACCTCACAGAGGCACCTGAGCCTCTTACCTAGATCGTTACAGACCCATCGGTATAATATTTCGGGAAAGTTGGCTCCGAGCCCTAGGCAGTGCCAGGAACTGTGGGCTAACATCCATAAAAACTGCTAAAATTACATATTTCTTGTTCCTTGGCCCATAAAATCCTTCCAGGAAATCTCCAACCTCACCGAGCTACCTGGGACTCTTACCTGACTTGTTACAAACCTCTCAGTATAATTTTTTGGGAAAGAATTCGAGACTCAAGTAGTGCTGGAAACCGTGGGCTAACACCTACGAAAAACTGCAAAAATTACCAATTTCCTATTACTTGCCCCATTAAATCCTACTAGGTCATCTCCAACCCCACTGGGCCACCTGGGCCTCGTGCCTGACTGTTTATGAACCCTGTGCTATAATTTTTTGGGAAAGTTGACCGCCAACCTTGAGCAGCGCCAGGAACTGTGAGATAACACCCAAAAAATTTATCAAAATCTCTTACTTCTATTTCCTTTTCTCATAAAATCTTTCCAGGCCATCTACAACCACATCGAGCCACCTAGAACTCGTGCCCGACTTGTTAGGACCCCTCAATAATATTTTTTGGGAAAGATGTCCTTGAGCCCCAGACAATTATTAGGAACTGTGGGCTAACGCCCAAGAAAAACTACCCAAATCATTTGTTTTCTGTTCCTTGGCCAATAAATTCCTACCAAGGCATCTCCAACCCCACCGGGCCACCTTGGCCTCTTGCCTGGCTCGTTATGGACCCCTACATATAAGTTTTTAGGAAAGTTGGCTGCGAGCCCCGGTCAGCGCCAGGAACCGTTGGCTAACACCCATGAAAAATTGCCCAAATCCCTTGTTTCTTATTCCTTGGCCCATAAAATACTATCAGGCCATATCCAACCCCACTAGGCCACTTGGGCCTCTTGCCTAGCTTATTACGGACCCCTCTGTATAATTATTTGGGAACGTTTGCCCCGAGACCTGGACAGCGCCAAAAATCGTGGGCTAACACCCACGAAAAACTACTGAAATCGCTTGTTTCCTATTCTTTGGCCATGAAATCTGTTCTAGGAAATTTGCAACCCAACTGGGCCACGTAGGACTCTTTCCAGGCTCGTTATGGACGTCTCGGTATAGTTTTTTTTGGAAAGTTGGCCCCGAGCTCCATGCAGCGTCAGGAACTGTGGAAAAACTTCCACGAAAAACTTCCAAAATCACTTATTTCCTGTTCCTTGGCCCATAAAATCCTACCTGTCCATCTTCAACCCTACGAGGCCACCTAGGCTTCTTACTTTGCTTATTACGAACCCCTCGGTATAATGTTTTGGAAAAATTAGCCCCGAGATCTCAATGCCAAGAATTGTGGGCTAAAACCTACTATAACTATCCAAATTGTCTTTTTCCTGTTTGTTGACCCATAAAATTCTACCATACCATCTCTAACCCTGCCGGGAAACCTTGAAATCTTGCCTGACTCCTTACGAACCCCTTGGTATAATATTTTGGGAAAGTTGGCCCCGAGCTCCGGGCAGTGTAAGAAATTGTGGGCTAACAATCATGGAAAACTGCAAACATCACCTATTTCCTATTCCTTGTTCCATAAAATTCTATTAGGCCATCTCCAACCCCGCTGGGCTACATGAGCTTCTTTCCTAGGTCATTACAGACCCCTCGATATAATCTTTTGAGAAATTTAGCCTCGATCCCCGGGCAACGCTTGGAACCTTGGGCTAAATCCCATGAAAAACTGCACAAATCGCTTGTTTCATGTTCCTTGGCTCACAAAATCCTACCAGACCATCTGCAACCCCACCGAGCCACCTGGGCCACTTGCCTAGCTAGATATGGACCCCTTAGTATAATATTTCGAGAAAGTTGGCCTTAAGCCTCGGGCAATGTTAGAAACCGTGAACAAACACCCACGAAAAATTATTGATATTGTCTGTTTCTTGTTTCGTATCCCATAAAATGTTGCAAGGTCATCTCCAATCCCGTCGAGTCACCTAGGCCTTTTGCCTGACTCGTTACAAACCCCTTGATAATATTTTTTGGGAAAGTTGGTCTCGAGATCCAGGCAGAGCCAGTAACGGTAAGCGTTCATCCAAGAAAAACTTCCAAAATCACCTGTTTCCAGTTCCTTGGCCCATAAAATCCTACCAGACCATCTCCAACCCCATCGACCCACATGGGCCTCTTTTGTGGTTTGTTATAGACAAATTGGTATAATCATTCAGGAAAGTTGTCCCCGAGCCTCGTGCAGCGCAAGGATCCATAAAATCCTACCAGATCATCTCCAACCCCACTGAGCTACCTGGGCCTCTTGCATGAATTGTTCCACAACCCTCCGTATAAGTTTTTGGGAACGTTGGCCTCAAGCCTCAGGTAGTGACAGAAACCGTGGGCTAACACCCATGAAAAACTGCTGAAATCACATGTTTTTATTGTTTGGTCCATAAAATCCTACTAAGCCATCTCCAACCCCATCGGTCCACTTGGGCCTCTTGTGTTTCTCCTTACAGACCCTTGGTATAATTTTTCAAGATAGTTGGCCTTTAGCTCCGGGCAGCTACAGGAACAGTGGGCTAGGACCCACAAAAAACTGTTGAAATCGTCTGTTTTCTTTTCCTTAACCCATAAAATCCTATCAGACCGTCTCCAACCCCATCGGGCCACATAGGCCTCTTTCTTGGCTCATTTTGGATCCCTTGGTATATTCCTTTTGGGAAAGTTGACCCCGAGCTCGGGCAGCGCCAGGAACCGTGGGCTAACACCGATGAAAACAAATACCAAAATCACTTATTTGTTGCTCCTTGGCTCATAAAATCCTACCAGACCATCTCCAACCCCGCAGAACCACCTGGTCCTTTTGCCTGACTTATTACGAAACCCTTGGTATAATATTTTTGGAAAGTTGGCCCCGAGCCTCGGGCAGCAGCAGAGACCGTAGGCTAACACCCAAGAAAACATCCCAAATCACCTATGTCCTGTTCCTTAGCCCATAAAATCCTACCAGGCCATCTCAAACCCCACTTGGCCACTTTCCTGGCTTGTTACAAACCCTTAGGTATAATATTTTAGGAAAGTTAGCCCCGACCCCCGGGCAGCGCAAGGAATCTTGGGCTAACACCAACGAAAAATTTTCAAAATCGCCTATTTACTATTCCTTGTCCCATTAAATCCTACCAAGTCATCTCCAATCCCGTTGGGAAACTTGGGCCTCTTGCTTAGTTTGTTATGGGCCACTTGCCTAGTTTTCAGGAAAGTTGGTCCCAGCCCCAGGTAGTGCCAAGAACCGTGGGCTAACACCCACAAAAAATTGCCAAAATCACCTGTTTCCTTTTTATTGGCCAATAAAATCCTAGTAGGACATCTCCAACCCCGTCGATCCACCCGGACCTCTTTCCTGGCTCCTTATGGACCCATCAGTAGAATATTTTAGGAAAGTTGGCACTAAACCCTGAGCAGCACCAACAATTGTGGGCTAAGACCCACGAAAAACTTCCTAAATCATTTGTTTCCTGTTCCTTGACCTATAATATCCTTCCAGGCAATCCCCAACCATTACGAGCCACCTGGGCCTCTTTCCTGGCATGTTATGGACCCCTTAGTATAATGTTTTGGAAAAGTTGGCCCCGAGCCTTGAGCAACGCTAGGAACTGTGGGCTAAAACCCACGGAAAACTATCAAAATTGCTAATTTCTTGTTGCTGAACCCATAAAAGCTTAGCAGACCATCTCCAACCACACCGTGCCACCTGGGCCTCTTTCCTTACTTGTTACAGATCTCTCGGTATAATATTTCAGGAAAGTTGGCCTCGAACCCAGGGCATTGCCAGGAACCATGAGGTATCACCCATGAAAAACTATCCAAATTACCTTTTTTGTTATTTTTTATACAGAAAATCCTATCTGACCATCTCAAACCCACCTGGGTCTCTTGTGTTGCTTTTATAGACCACTCGATATAATTTTTGTGAGATTTAGCCTCGAGCCACGGGCAACACCATGAACCGTATGCTAACGCCCATGAAAAATTGCCAAAATCTTTTATTTCCTCTTCTTTAAGCCATCTCCAACCCAGGAGGGCCACCTGGGCCTCATGCCTAGCTCCTTACGGACCTCTCACTATAAAACTTTTGGAAAGTCAGGAAAGAGCCCCGTGTAGCGCTTGTTTCCTGTACCAGGCCATCTCCAACCCTGTCGGGTCACCAAGGTCTCTTTCCTGGCTTATTACAGACCCCTCATTAAATTTATTTAGTTAAATTTGGCCCTGAACCCCGGGCAACGCCAATAATCGTGGGCTAACACCCAAGAAAAAGTGCGTAAATCGATGTTTTCGATTTTTTGGCCCATAAAGTCCTATCAGACCATCTCCAATCCCTCCAGGGTACCTGGGTCTCTTGATTGACTCGTTATAGAGCACTTGGTAAATGTTTTCAAGAATGTTGGCCCCGAGGTCTGAGCTGCACCAATAATTGTGGGCTAATACACACGAAAAATTATCAAAATCGTCTGTTTCCTATTACTTAGCCCCTAAAATCCTACCAGACCATATCCAACCCCATCGAGCCACCTGAGCCTCTTGCTTGGCTCGTTACTAACCCCTCAATATAATATTTTGGGAAAGTTGGCCTCGAAACTCAGACAACGCCATGAACCATGGGCTAACACCCACAAAAAACTGTCAAACTCGCCTATTTTCTGTTCCTTAGGCCATAAATTCTTACAAGACCATTCTCCAACCCCTCTGAGTCACTTGGGCCTCTTGCCTGGATCATTACAGACCTCTCGGTATAATTATTCATGAAAGTTAGCCCCCAGCTCTGAGCAGCGGAAGGAACCGTGGGCTAACACGCACGAAAAACTACTGAAATCACTCATTTCTTATTCCTTGTCTCATAAAATCCTACCAGGCCATCTCCAACCCTGCTGGCCACCTTGACCTCTTTCCTGGCTCGTTAGGGACCCCTCAGTAATGTTTTTTAGGAATGTTGGCCCCGAGCCTCGGGCAGCGCCAGGAACCGTGGGCTAACACCCACAAAAAATTGTCCAAATTGTCTTTTCCTATTCCTTGACACATTATATCCTACCATGCCCTCTATAATATTGCCTGTTCACATGGGCCTCTTTCTTAGGACATTAAAGACCCCTCAGTATAAGTTTTTGGGAAAGTTGGCCCTGATGCCCGGGCAACGCCAGGAACCGTGGGCTAACAAGCATAAAGAACTATTGAAATTGCATGTTTCCTTTTCCTTAGCCCATAAAATCCTATCAGGCCATCTCTAAACCAACCAAGCCACCTGGGACTCTTGCCTGACTTGTTATAGACCCCTCGGCATAATATTTGGGAAAGTTGGACCCGAGTCTCGGGCAGCGCCAAGAATCGTGGGCTAATACCCATAAAAATTGTCTTTTTCCTGTTCGTTGGCCCGTAATATCCTACCATGCCATCTCCAATCCCGCTGGGCCACTTGATCCTCTTGCTTGGCTTGTTAGGGACCTCTCGGTATAAAATTTTGGAAAAGTTGGCCGCAAGCCCCGGGCAGCCCTATGAACTGTGTGCTAACACCCATGAAAAATTACCAAAATCTCTTATTTTCCTCTTCTTTAGGCCATCTCCAACCCAGCCAGGCCACCTGGGCCTCATGTTTGGTTACTTATGGACACCTCTGTATACATTTTTTGGAAAGTTGACCTCTAGTCCCGAGCCGCGCCTGGAATTGTGGGCTAAAACCCACAAAAAACTATCGAAGTTGCTTGTTTCCTGTTCCTTGGACCATAAAATTCTACTAGTCCATCTCGAACCCTGTCAAGCCAGCCGGGCCTCTTTCCTGACTTATTACGGGCCCCTCAGTATAATATTTGGGAATATTTGGCCCTAAGTCCTAGGCAGTGCCAAGAATCGTGGGCTAACACCCAAGATAAAGTGCCCAAATCGCGTGTTTTCTTTTTGTTTGGCCCATAAAATCCTATCAGACCATCTCCAATCCCTACGGGCCACCTAGGTCTCTTGCCTTGCTCATTATAGACCACTCTGTAAAATTGTTCAAGAATATTGGCCCCGCACCCTGAGCAGTACCAAGAATCGTGGGCTAATACACACGAAAATTTGCTGAAATCGCCTGTTTCTTATTACTTGGCCCCTAAAATCCTACCAGAGCATCTCCAACTCCGTCGAGCCACCTGAGCCTCTTGGTTGGCTCGTTACGGACCCCTCAATATAATCTTTCGGGAAAGTTGGCCTCAAACCTCAGACAACGTCATGAACCATGGGTTAACACCCACAAAAATTTATCAAAATTGTATGTGTCCTGTCCCTTAGCCCATAAATTCTTACAAGACCATTCTCCAACCCCACCGAGTCACTTGGGCCTCTTGCTTGGCTCATTACGGACCTCTCGTTATAATTATTTAAGAAAGTTAGCCCCAAGCTCCGAGAACCGGAAGGAACCGTGGGCTAACACACACGAAAAACTATTAAAATCACTCATATCCTGTTCCTTGTACCATAAAATCCTAGCAGGTCATCTCCAACCCCACCGTACCACCTTGACCTCTTTCCTGGCTCGTTACGGACCCCTCAATATAATTTTTCAAAAAAGTTGGCCACGAGCCCCTGGCAACGCCAGGAACCATGGGCTAACACCCACGATAATATGCTTAAATTACTTGTTTCCTGTTCCTTGACCTATAAATTCCTACCAGACCATCTCCAAACCCATCGGCCTACCTGAGCCTCTTTCTTAGGTCACTAAAGACCCCTTAGTATAAGATTTTGGGAAAGCTGGCCCTGAGACCCGGGCAGGGCCAGGAACCGTGGGCTAACAAGCATAAAAAACTGTTGAAATTGCATATTTCCTTTTCCCTGGGCCATAAAATCATACCGGGCCATCTCCAACCCCACCGAGCCACCTGGGCCTCTTTCCTGACTTGTTATGGACCCCTCGGTATAAGTTTTAGGAAAGTTGGACTCGTGCCTCGGGCAACACCAGAAACTGTGGGCTAAGACCCACAAAAAATTATCAAAATTACCTTTTTCCTGTTTCTTGGCCCATAATATCCTACCAGGCCATTTCTAACCCCGCTGGGCCTCTTGCCTGGCTTGTTACAGACCTCTCGGTATAATATTTCAGGAAAGTTGGCCGTAATCCCCGGGCAACACCATGAACCGTGGGCTAACACCCATGAAATATTGTCAAAATCTCTTATTTCCTCTTCTTTAAGCCATCTCGAACCCAGCTGTGCCCGGTGGGCCTCATTCCTGGCTCGTTACAAACCCCTCGGTATAAAATTTTTGGAAAGTTAGCCCCGAGAAGATCCTGGAACCGTGGGCTAAAACCCACAAAAATTTACCAAAGTCGCTTATTTCCTGTTCCTTGAACCATAAAATCCTACCAGTCCATCTGTAACCCTATCGGGCCAGCAGGGCCTCTTTCCTTGTTCATTACGGACCCCTCAATATAATCTTTGGTAACATTCGCCCCTGAACCTGGGCAACGGCAGGAATCGTGGGCTAACACCCAAGAAAAAGTGGCCAAATCGTCTGTTTTCTTATTTTTGGCCCATAAAATCCTACCAGACCATCTGCAATCCCTCCGGGCCACCTAGGTCTCTTGGCTGACTCTTTATAGACCACTCGGTATAATGTTTCAAGAATGTTGTCCCCGAGCCCTGAGCACACCAAGAATCGTGGGCTAATACACACGAAAAATTATCGAAATCGCCTATTTCCTATTACTTGGCCCCTAAAATCCTACCAGACGATCTCCAACCCCGTCGAGCCACCTGAGCCTCTAGGTTGGCTCATTAGGGACCCCTCAATATAATTGTTCGAGAAAGTTGGGCTCGAACCTCAGACAACGTCATGAACCGTGGGCTAACACCCACGAAAAACTGTCGAAATAGCCTGTTTCCTGTCCTTTAGGCCATAAAATCTTACTAGACCATTCTCCAACCCCACTGAGTCACCTGGGCCTCTTGTCTGGCTTATTACGGATCCCTCGATATAATTATTCAAGAAAGTTGGCTCCGAGCTCT